>CM059430.1:133725875-133988375 GCA_030390025.1 Squalus acanthias
AAGACGCTATAGTAATGCAAGTTGTTGTTGCACTATCGTCCTCCTCTCACTCTTCTTGCTCTGTTGCTTGCCCCCACCGCTCACCCCCTCCCGCTTGCTTGCTCCGCAGATCTGCTCTCTGCTCCAGCCATTGGCTGGTTGCCAGGTTAGCCTCCTCCATATATACAGCACCATGTTTGATGTACTCTGATAACAGGATGGTCCAGAAAGATTTTTATGATCTGCGTTTCTACTGAAACAAGGACAGCTCAGTTCTCCATATGGTCTAGTCCCAGTGCATTCATTTCATGTCTGATAACAGAGCTGGTGTTTGTTTGCTATTCAGATTCATTGTTCATTCAATTTGGTGGTTCTGATACACAAGGAACGCTGGAGCTTGTTAATCGATATTCATCATCGTCTGTAGCACTCTATTCAATCCTGAGCCATTAACAGCTGAAATGACTTTATTACCTTCATTGTTGAAAATTGACACAAATTACCACCTTTTCACAGCCTTTACAGTTGGGTGCTTATCACAATGAGGAATCCCAGTACTGTGCAATGGAAACCCATGACACTTTTTCAGACTGACTCTCAACAGCAGTATCAGGATCCTAAACCTGCCCCACATTGCCGCTGAAGGGTCTGGACTTGTCATTATGGACTTTTGATACTTATTTTAAAGGAGACTAAAATAATGGACTTGAAGTGAAACCCTGGCTTTCTTGGTACAGTGAGACCACAAGTTCCAGCCATTGTGGAGATGATTGGGTAATTCACCTGTCAATCACGCCTGTAAGTGACTGGGATTAACATTATGCACATAATTTCAATTCTGTAACTATCCTCCTCTCACTGCATTTTGCTGGAGAAATAATCCTGCTTTTGTCGGGAGAAGTTGCTGTAGTTTTGGTCATGAGATCTGTTTGCTGTGGTTTATGGTGACTCTTTATAAATAGACTCTGCTGTAAAATAGGCTGTTTGCCGTAAGTTCTGCCCCGCCTCCAACTCATTGGCTGACACGGCGGTGTCCTGGTCACTCTGAAAGAACCCACCTGTCAGCTTGATCAATGTCAGGATGCATATTGTCCAGGATGCCGAGAGAGAGAGAGAGAGAGAAAGGTAGGTGAGTGCCAGGATGAAATGGAGCCTTCGCAAGATTATATAAGAAGAAAGAATGCGGACAAGTGCAAAGATAAGGAAGCCAGACCTGCAAACTGATGAGAGATTCTTTGACGTTTGATAATTAAACAGCAGATTTTGGAAAGAAAACCCTATAAAGCAGCTCGTTTTACAAGGGTTTGGAGGAGAACCTCGGACGACATCAGAACAAGACTTCCGTTTTCTCTCCAAGTCAAAGAATCTGATCAATTCTTTGTCCTGAGTTGTACTCGCTTGAAAGAAAAAGGTTGTATGGAAAGTTACTTTCTTTCTGATCCAAACTGTTGCGTTGTATGTCAAATTAAATTCTTTAAAGTTAGGAAATAACTAAAGTGCCTCGCTTGATTTATGGCCTTTTGTATTCTGAATAAGATAGGAAACTGATCTAGCCCCTCCTCTTTCTTTGACCACTCTTGGGCCCATAGATGAAGTAAATAGATGTTTTCGAGCCATTATAAATTCCAGTGACCACATTGAAAGCTGCCAGTGAAAACATGGACGTCAATGGAAATTTAAAAAATGAGGAGAGATTTACAACCCGCTGTGGACTCGCTATCGCCCATTTTACGCTATCGCACAAGATCTACCCCCATTGCTTCCAATACTGCTTTGTGACCATCACCATTCAGCTGAAAATCTCCACTTAAGTAAATTACTTACACACTTTAACACTCCAGTTTCAATCAAGCCAACAATTATTTCAAGCCAAAAAGAAAATACTGCAGATGCTGGAAATCTGAAATAAAAACAGAAAATGCTGGAGATACTCAGCAGGTCAGGCAGCATCTGTGAAGAGAGAAATAGAGTTAACGTTTCAGGTTGAGACCTTCCATCAGAACTGGAAAAAAGCAGGAAATGGAACAGATTTTTAAGCAAGTGTAGTGGCTGGGAAAGGGGGCAGGGGATGAAAGAACAAAAGGGAAGGTCTGTGATAGGATAGAAGGCAGGAGAGGTTAAGAGACATTAAGAGATATTCAAGGCAAAAGGAGATGGTAATGGGACAGTTTAAGAAACAAAGGATGGCTCTAGATGAAGTGTAAATTGTGCTGGCAGAATGAAAGACAGCTGCCATGTGGGAGAGAAGAAAAGACACAAACAAAAGGTGTGGATAAAAAATATATATATGATAGGGGCCGGGGTTATGATCTGAAATTGTTGAACTCCATGTTGAGTCCAGAAGGTTGTAAAGTGCCTAATCGAAAGATGAGGTGCTGTTCCTCGAGCTTACGCTGAGCTTCAGTGGAACAATGCAAGAGGCCGAGGACGGTGAGGTCAGAGTGGGAGTGGAGCGGAGAATTAAAGTGACAGGCGACCGGAAGCTCGGGGTCCCCCTTACGTACTGAATGGAGGTGTTCCGCAAAGCAGTCACCCAATCTGCGTTTGGTCTCCCCAATGTAGAGGAGACCACATCGTGAGCAGCGAATACAGTATACTAATTTGCAAGAAGTACAAGTAAATCGCTGTTTCACCTGGAAGGGGTGTTTGGGGCCCTGGACAGTGGGAAGGGGGGAGGTATAAGGGCATGTGTTGCATCTCCTGCGCTTGCATGGGAAGGTGCCGGGCGAAGGGGAAGGGGTGTTGGGGGTGATAGAGGAGTGGACCAGGGTGTTGCGGAGGGAGAAGTCTCTTCGGAATGCTGAAAGGGGAGGTGAGGGGAAGATGTGTTTGGTGGTGGGATCTCACTAGAGGTGGCGGAAATGGTGGAGGATGATACATTGAATGTGGAGGCTGGTGGGGTGAAAGGTGTGGACAAGGGGAACTCTATTGTGGTTCCGTGTCAACCACAGTAGAGGGGAATCCTCGGTTGAGGAAAAAACAGGTCACAATGTGCTGTAAATGCGTTTTGAATGTTTGTGCTGTTTGGTGATTCACAGGAAGCAGGGAACTAGAAACAGGAAGAGACCATTTCAAGCCCATTAGTTCTAATTAGCTGCCAATTTATTTGTGTTCCATAATTTGGCGTGTAAAAGTCTTGGGTAGACCTGTTGCCAACATAGTGGCAAACTAAGACATGCAGTGTGAAAGGATTCGCAAAATTTCATGTGTTCCCCCCACCGAAGATTTTTTGTTGGACTTATTAATAAGGAACCCTGGTCAGACTGAGTTTTAAAATCCAGGGCATAAAATGGCCGCGGCCAGACCTTGTGACAAAGAGCTTTTTTCAGATGCTGGGAAGCTATCAGCTTGTGTATTCTGATGTCTGCAACAGGAAGTTACAGGACCTTTCCTTATGCATTACAATCAGGTCTATGCATAAGGCTTTCAAGGTGTTTGCTCAAATAATCAGCGGGGACATTGAGACGGGGCTGGCCCCATCAACGTAACTGTTCTGGACAATCATCGAACCTGTCGAACAATATGGGGGCAGTTGAAGAATTGGTATCATACAATCACCGGCCATCTAACATGATGGGCCGAGACCAGTACCTTTTGTTAAAATTCATCATGCCCAGATCAGACAATAGAAATGAGCTGATCTGAAGGGAGATTAGGGCGACCGGGAGGGGTATAACTGGGAAGACCCAGCCATTTCTCTCTCTCTCTCTGCCTGGACCCCGGTTCACTCTGTCTGCTGGCCAGCAGCCCAGAAAGAAGACTGCCAGAAACTTCGCAGCCACATGTCGACGGCAGAAACAGAGCACAGGGCCAGGTTTTTCCATCCATTTCACCGGTGAGCATTATTTTCTTCTGGCTGTCGCAAGACAATTTTAGTTAGGCATGAGGGTGGGAATTAATGGGGATATTGCTAAAATTGTAAATTTAGGATTTTCCCTCGATGTGTCCGTTCTCCTCCCATGTTAAGTGTAAAACCGTCTTCATATAATACTGTTTCTCTGTAGTTTTACTTCTGTAAATAAACATTGGTTTTCCTCGCACCAATCCATGGGTCTGTTCGTTTGTCCTTATCGCCGCTCGGTAAGTCCTGGGCTCAGAACTAATAAGGGGTAGCGATTCGCAACCGCACAGCGGGCAGGACAGTCCAGGAAAACATAACTGGCTGACCTACGAATAAGCCCGTGACAAAAACCCCTTACAGAAATGGCGAGCCAGCCAGGAGCCCAGGCGAAAGCGTGTGATAAGGCAGACCATGTTGCGGAGGAGGAATCCGCAATGGAGCGTAGGTTATCGACCTATGTGTGCGGCAAAGTAAATATCGCAAAAAAGTGGGTGTGCGATATGTTAAAAGCCGAGCGCCCCCTAGATGCAGCTGCCCAGTGGACAACAAGTAAAGAGTACAGGAGAGGTATTGAAAAGGCGGTCTGGCTCATGTGTTTGAAAAAGCAGGTTTTAGTGTTAGACCGTGCTGTTGCAACACGAGCAGCCAAGATCAAACAGTTGACCCGAGAGCTACAGGAAAAGACTGCAGCGGAGGAGAAAGTAATCGCGGCCCTCCAGGCAGTAAGCCAAGAGAGGGCACAGACGGCACGGGACCATCAGGCTGAGTTAGAGCGTATGAGGGCCCGGGCCGTTGAAGCTCAAAGGGAACACCAGGCAAAGTCAGAGCGCCTGGAAGACCGGATCGCTGAGCTCAAAGGTAGCGCTAGGCACAGGATGGAACACCTGGAATACCAGGTCAGAGAGGCGAGAGGTAGTGAGGTTAGATTAATGGACAAGATTTCCAGCCTCACGCAAGAATTGAAAGAGCAGGAGGAGAAAGTAGGTGAAGTAAAAGCAGCATATAAGCTGGCTTGTGCCCAGGGGTTTGAAGACGCCGATCACGGCCCCTGCAGGCAAGAAATAGAAAGCTTGGGCATGGCCTTAGTAAGGGCGAAGGGCATGGTATGCCTCATTAGCCCGAAGACGGGCCAGTTGGATTTTACCGGCAACCCAAGCAGGGAAGACCCACAGGCAGCTCCCAGAAAGGCACTGGTTAGGGAATCAGAGGTTTCACGACCGCCACCCATAGCCCCAAGTTTTCAGGAGGCCTGGCAGCAAGAGGGGGTGGAGGATGGAACAATAGGGGAGACCCAGCAGGCCCTAGGGGATAAACCGGGTCCGGGACCAGTGTACCCCCTCAAACAACGGAGGTACGGCCCGCCAGCCGATGGCGAGAACCTAGGGGCCATCCAGAACCAGTTTGTAGTGCCGCATGGTACCCAACAGTTCAGAGCCATGGTTGGACACATCCCTAAGCTCACAGTGAGGGGGGACCCCTCTCTACATTTCCGGGAGATAGAACAGGCAGCATGCGTTAATGACTGCGATGAGGCAGAACAAGCAAAAATGCTGCTGTTCTCTCTGGGTAGTGATCTCCTCCAAACCCTATCGGATGAGTGTAAGAGGGGACAGAAAGATTACGAGGAGTTAAGGGATGAGATATTGGAGGCCATGGGACTAAATGATGGGAGTCCGTTCGCCCGAGTGGAAAAAACGGTACAGCTCCCCGGGGAGTCCCCGCAGGCATTCGCAGACAGGCTGTGGCCAGTCTACCAGAGCGCGTGCCCGGGAACGCCAGTGCGGACGTTACTAAACAGAGACCAATTGGCCCACTGGCTCCGTTGTCTCATGACAAACAGGCTGCCCCAAATCCGAGCCCAGGCTGCGGCCTGGTTTGACCCCCGAAACCCCCAGGCCACCGAAGAAATGGTGATCCGCCAGCTCACGGTAGCATTTAGAAATAACGGGAGGGGAATTGAGCCGCCCCAGTCCAAAGGGAAAGTCCACAAGGTTAAACCTGGGGGCCAGAATAAGAAAGAGTGGCACCAGGAGGGAAACCGTCCCTCCCAGAATAAGTTAAACTGCTAAGGCTGTGGGAAGGACGGCCACTGGCGCAAAGATTGCAAAAACCCCTGGAAGGACACCAAGGGAAAGAGCTCCACAGCTCCAGGCCCAAAGGTAGACACTGGGACCCCCACAGTAGAGAGCATTCTAGAATCACTGCGGGTTCTCCTGGCCGGTCAGGGGAAGATAGCAGCCACTACCGGTGTGGCAGTTCCCTCAGCCCCCACTGACGACGCCCCGCAATGACTGGAGGCCGCGCAGCCTGTCTACCTGTGTGCTCTCCGATATGATGGATGGAAGAGACCGCTCGTGCAGATGGAGGTAGAGAAGGTTAAAGGGACTTATCTGCTGGATACAGGGGCATCATGCACTGTAATCCACGCAGCTAATCCCACCACCTCACCTCTGTCTAGCGGGGTTCCATACGTTCTATCGGGGTTCACCGGCAAGGAACAGGCGGGAGCATTCTCCAAACCGCTCTCAGTCCGCCTGGGTCCACTCCAGACCAAGTGGACATGTGTCCTGGCGAGGTGGGAAGCGGAGGGAGGAAAGGGGATCCTAGGGGCCGACTTCATCGTGGGCCACGGGATCCTCGTGGATCTCCGAAATCATTGCCTTTGGGGGGCTGATACGGGTAAGGAGAACGGCGTGGTAGTAATCCCAGGAAAGGAGGGGAAGGGAACCCTGTGTACTGTGAAGCCGAAAGAAGGTTACGACCTCGGGCTCATGGTGGAGGGTGTCCCGGAGGAATTTAAAGCATTCGTGCAGGCTCACCTAGCTGCGTTCGCCACGCACAAACATAACTGCGGGAGGGTCACTGGGTTCGAGGTCAGGGTAGACGGGGACCCCATGGCCCGGCCCCAGAAGCAGTATAACTTCCCAAGGGAAGCAGAGCCTGATATGGAGATAGCCATATCCTCGCTGGTACAGCAGGGAGTGTTGAGGCCCATAGCCACTCATGTTAATTCTCCGCTTTGGCCGGTCAGGAAACCGGACAATTCATGGAGAGCCACGGTGGACTATCAGGTGCTCAACAGCAATATCCCCGCGTGTGCCCCCACGGTGGCAGCAGTTGCCGACCTTATCGGAAGCATTCCAGCATCCGCGACTACGTTCACAGTGCTGGATATTTCAAATGGGTTTTGGTCGATCCCCTTAAGGAGGGAAGACCAGTATAAGTTCGCCTTTACTTTTAAGGGGCAACAGTACACGTGGAACTGTTTGCCGCAAGGCTTTCATAACAGCCCCAGCATCTTCCACCAGTGCATGGCGAATAGTTTAAAGGAATTTCGTCAGCCCACCAAGTTGGTGCAGTATGTCGACGACCTGCTCTTGTTTACCGACTCAGTCGGGGAGCATGGCCCGCTACTGGCCGAATTGCTGGAGCTGCTGCAGAGTATAGGGTTTAAGGTCAACCCGAAGAAGGCGCAGATCGGCCAGCGGGAAGTTAAATTCCTGGGCCTGACCGTCCGCGCAGGGGAGAGAGCCATAGATAAGGCAAGGAGGGAAGCGGTCCAAGAGCTACCGGTCCCCAGTACTGTGAGGGGTGTGAGGTCGTTCTTAGGGCTAACGGGGTACTGCAGAGACTTTATCGAGGATTATGCAGCCACGGCAGCCCCTCTGCTCCGACTCCTACATAAGGGAGTGGAGTGGTCTTGGGATGGGGGGTGCCAGGCAGCATTTGTCCAGCTAAAGAGGGACCTGCAGACCGCACCAGCCCTGGGAGCGATAGATGGAGGGAGGGAGTTCTTTCTGGAGGTAGCGGCCAGCGGGGACAGCCTCAGTGCCGTGTTGCTCCAGGAGCGACATGGCAGGCTGAGGCCCGTGGTCTATGCCTCCAGAGTACTCACTGACGTGGAGAGGAGCTACTCAATTTGTGAGCGGCACCTCTTGGCCACATACTGGGCTGTGAAAAGATCATCGATCGTCACAGGCACCTCTCCCATCACCCTCCTCACACACCACACGCCCACCCAGATGCTTCTGGACGGGAGGATTAAAGCTGGGACAGTCAGCAGTGCACGCATTGCGCGCTGGACCCTCCTCCTTTCCCAGATGGATCTGAGGGTGAGGGGCTTTTGCGAGCCCAAGCTCGCAGCCAATATGGTATATCCTGGAACAGCCCATCGGTGTTCCATAGAAGGGGTATGGGAGGTGAACATTGGTCTGCGGGCCGGGATACATCCCACAGGCCGCGAGATCTATGTAGACGGTTCCAGCATGGTATCCGCTGGTGAACGTCTCACGGATTGTGGAGTTTATGACCCAACGGCAAACATTGCCTTGGCGATCAAGCTCCCCAGTACCATGAGCGCCCAGCAGGCGGAGCTGTCCGCGGTGGTGTACGTGGTTACCCACCCCGAAATCTTCCCCACCCCATACACGATTTGCTCGGACAGTATGTTCACCTGCAACTCGTGCACGGAATACCTGGCAATCTGGTCCCGTCGCGGATATACCTCCGCCGACGGGAGGCCCTTAACAGTAAAACCCCTGCTGGAGAAAATCCTGGCTGCCGTGGGGGAGGAAGGCGAGGTCTTCATCCACAAGGTGAAGGCTCACTCCTCCACAGAACCCTGCGGCCAGGGTAACCAGCAAGCTGACGCGCTGGCCAAGGAGGGTGCCCGCGCTGGCATTTTCTGGGACCCCTACGGGTCCGGGCCCGTGGCGGCAGTTAGAGGCAGGGATGGGACACAGAGGAGCTTAGGGGTAGCGTTGGCCCTGGATCTTAAAACGGTCCAAGCCCAGGACCCTGTCCTGAAAACCGTCACAAGCGCAGTGAGCGAGGGTAGGAGGATAGAAGGCCCTTACAGCGCAGCAGCCCTCTCCATAAGGGAAGGCATGCTGTTTAAAGAAGGACAGTGGGTAGTGCCCCAGCAGCACCGGAGGGAGTTCCTTCAACTGGCACATGAGGGTCCGGGAGCGGGACACCCCGGGCCTGAGGCCACCTGGCAACGGGTGGAACAGGCGGGATGGTGGCCGGGACTCCAGGAAGATGCCAGCGAGTTCTGTGCTAGCTGTCTTGTGTGCGCTGCAAACAACCCCGACCCCCACAGAAGGAAGGTGCCCATGGGACACGTCAGGAGGGTGGAGGGACCATGGCAGTCGATCCAGATCGACTACATCGGGCCTCTGCCCACCGCCCAGGGAGGCTACAAATACTGCCTCGTCCTGGTGGACGTGTTCTCCAAGTGGGTAGAAGCCTTCCCCTGTAGAACAGCCACAGCACTGGGCACTGCAAGGATCTTGGTACGGGAGGTGTTCTCGCGGTGGGGACTACCCCAGTTTGTGGAGTCCGACCAGGGAAGCCACTTCACCGGCCAAGTCATGCAGAATACCCTTATGCTGCTCGGTATTCGGGGGAAGTGGCACGTGGCCCACAATCCACAGTCCTCCGGGATTGTGGAACGTATGAACCGCACCATCAAGGAAAAGTTGAGGAAGGAGACCATGGACTCGCTCCAAAAATGGGCGGAGGTCCTGCCCCTAGTCCTCATGGGGATCCGAGCCAGTCAGTCAAAGAGTACGGGGTATTCCCCGCACGAGCTCATGACCGGCAGGGTCATGAGGCCCCCCACCCACGTCCTAGCCCCAGTTCTTACGGAAGGGCAGCTTCGGGAGGTAAACCGGGACCAATTCGCCCGAACGCTCCTTGAGCGCCTGAAACAGATTTATGAACAGGCCGCAGGTAGCATGGGGAAGCAGCATTGGAATAACCGACTGCTGCTCGAACCTAATAAAACACATCAATGGGAGATAGGGGACCTGGTAATGGTAAGGAACTACGCCCGCGTGGGGAGTTTTGAGCCACTGTACATGGGACCCTATAGCATAGTGGATAAAGCCAGCCCCATGGTTTACGCAATAAAATTGCCCCGGCGCACAAAATGGTTTCACATAAACCAGTGCAAGCTGTATAAGCCGGAGGCGAAGAAGCAGGCAGCTGGGACGCAACCCGAGGTTAGAAGTCCTCAACTCCCAGCAGGTCTCTGCTCGCAGGCAACACACGCAGGTACAGTTGCGTGCGTTGAGGGAGGAGTCACCCAGGCCCCTGTTCAAACCACCCCCCCTCTCTTCTGGGACTCAGGTGGGGAGGAGGAGGAGCCTGAACCAGATAGCCCCGCCCCCGACCCAGGTTTTGAAGGTTCTGGAGGCGAGGACTCTCAGCCAACAGCAGCAGGCAGTGAGGGATTGCCTGTCCCCAGCTCAGACTTGGGAGGGGAGGAGCCAAGGGGGAAAAGCCCCCAGCCAGCGAGGACTGCGACCCACGGCAAAGGTCCACTCGCCAGGGTAGCCCCACCTATAGCACTTCCTAGGAGGTCCCCTCGGACACCCCAACCTAGGAAGGCATGGTCGCCGACTCTCCAGTTTAAAGGGGCGACCTCCCGAGCAAAAGTTAGGTTAAAAGACACAGGTCCCCAGCCAACAGTCGCAGGCTGTGAAGGACCAGAAGTAAGGGTCCGTACAGCCACGCTGCAGGGAGCAGCCTGCCGCAGTCCTAACAGAGCTTAAGCTAGCCGCTCGGAGACGGGCGGCAAATGTACAGAACTTGGTCTGAGAAGTTTGTAGTTTTAAGTTAGATTGTTGAGTTTGATTTTAAGGTGCGGAACCGTATAGCAGTTTTAAGATGGAACCGTTCCAGTGTATGTGTGTTTGTCCATGTGAGCTGAGGTCGAGGGACCCGCTCACACTTCACCCCAGCCAAGGAGCCTATAGGGAGCCTGGCTAGATGTTCTTTATTTTTTTCAGGCAATTAAAAGGGAAATGTTCGGAGGCCTGATCTTGCTCGCCCTGTCTGGGCTGAGCCTCGCGAGAAGGGGCGACACCGAGGACCACCGCATCTTCGGATGCTCCGGAAGGACGGCGCCCCTAGCCCACGATGGAAGTGGCCTACGCGAGGCGGATGAAATTGCCTCGTATACTCACGAGGGGAGCTGGCCTGGATGGCTGGGGTCAAACTCGACCCAGTACTCGAGCCAGACCGGTTTTACATATGGGGAGGCCTCCCTCCATTGCCCGAGGATACGGATCGTCACCCCAAGGATCAGCGTCACCGTGGGCAAAAGGATTTGTTTATCATGTAAGTGCAACGTTCCCCTGGATAGGTGGTGGTGGCTCAGAAAATTAAGCAAAGACATGGGGAACCCCAGGGTAGAATGGGAAAGGTTAGGGAACGACACCCACAGGACCATCACGGGGACCCAGGGAGGGTTAAGTGTGTGCTGGGACAAATGGTGGGAACCGGATCAGGGGATCTATGTCTGTATGTGGGGTTCAGAGAGAGTCTGCCCCACGGGCGTTTCCATCATTTTCCACAGCCAGTGGCAGGATAACGGGAGGGGGATGGACTGGGGGTCACGCCTGGATGCATGCGCGATCCCATACTCCCCAATCTCGGTTAATGCCACTGAATTAGTGACCCGTCCCCGACAGCCCCTGCCCACGACCCCGACGTCACGGACTGTAGCAGAGGGATGCCCCGCCACCACCAAGGGACCAGGGAACGGCCTGGTGCTGGTACCCACAGACCAGGTGCTCTATCAAGGGGTGCATTACGCGGTGGCCTCGGTGATCTTACATCTCACTGAGGTGCACTTGCCCGCGTGGTGCCCTGCAGAGACCGCTAAACTATATCAAGCCCTCTTAAGGGAAACATTTCAAAAGTTTTACGAATTCGATTTTGCGGAGATCGATAAGACCAAATTGTATACACATAGCCACGAGGCTTGGGACGGGGTGGGGAGACAGAGAAGGGGTACTGTTAATGATGTTTTAACGGGTTTTAATGCGGGGTCTTCAGTTATTAATAGTTTAGACGACATTGAACTGCAGACGCAGATCAACGGTCTGAAGACCCAATTAAAGAAGGTCTTAGCTGATGAGAATAAGGTAGTGGGTTCGGAACTGCATGAAGACCAGGCCTTGACTCTCCATCTAAAGGAGATCATAGCGGAGCTGGAGATACATGCAAAGACGGTGAATGCGCTCATTAGGGAGGATCGGAATACGTCTGACCAGGCTGCGCAAAACGAGGTGTGCGTACTGTACGGGGCATGGTTGCTGGGCGAGGGCCGCAGAAATCTGGAGGACTTAAAACAGGGTTTGGTCCCCTCCTGGATCAGCAACAAGTACCTCGCAGCCCTCCACCCTTTTGAGAATGCATTAAGCCCGTGCCAGCTCCGACTAGCTTCCGAGGCCTACCCAGTCCCAGTGGACTGTGGACGTTCCAACCACACTATCATGGGGATAATAGTAAGGATGCCTGTCATGGGCGGGACGGCCCGACCCGTGCTGGTATACAGGGTGGAGAACATTGGTGTCATTCAGGGGGGTGTACACGTTCAATTTTACAGCGGTCCCGCCCTGCGTCATAAAGTGGGATCACGCTATGACGGGTACTGACCTCTTCGGGTGCCGTAGCCGGGGAGCACACATCATCCTGTGTCCCCAGCACTTGAATGCCTATTCGAAACCACAATGCGGGTTCAGAGCTGCTGACGCAAAACCTATAAATTGTACCATGGAAGCCATGGCACAAGGCCATGTTCCCCCACAGGTAGCATATATAAGAGGTGGGACATATTGCGTCACCACAGGAGCGTCTCACTGCCAGCACGGACAGCACAGCTGGTGCGCGGTGAGTGACAGCAGCTTCTGCTTTAAACCCAAGGCAGAAGTTCAAGTGGCCCAGGAACGAATTGTCCCCATTCCTGAACCATCCACGGTTCACCTAACTGTAAGAGAGAATTTCACCAACCTCCAAAAGTATGTGGCTCACTTCGGCTACCAGATTCCCCCTCTCCCAGAACACCTCATTAAACTATTAAGGGCCGTAGTAGTGTCGCAAAAGCATTTTTATACACTGGAGCAGAAGACTATCCAGATAGGGGCCGATATTCTGGATATTACGACCCCACCCTGGTGGGACATCTTTGAGAATATCGAGGTCCCCTCCTGGAATCGTCTGGCATCACACGCGCTCGTAATTTGTCAGCTCGGGATCGTCCTCTACCTGGTTTGCGTCCAGTGTCGGAAAAAGGGTCCCGAGGCAGTAGCAAGAACCCAAAGGGTCTGGAGGGACCAGTATGCTCGGGTAGACGAGACACTCGCGGGAATTCCGTGTCGCACCACTTACGAGTGATGGTGGCCTAATTTTATTATTTTTAATAAAGATGGTCCCCTCCGTTTGTTGTTTTTTTGTTTGATTAAAAAAAAACTGTTTTATCCCAAGTGGTGCAGGGGTATGTTGGACCCCCTCCGTGCTGGGATTACTGGAAAAGAATTTGTTTCCTATCTAAAATGCCTGCTGTACACTGTGGTTATTCTCCAAGTGGGGGAATGTACGTGTCGAGGGAATTGGGATAGGTAAATAAAGGGGAAGGCTGTTTGCGACAGTCAGAAATTTTGTTCACCTCGTATGGACACTTCAAGCAAGTTTAAGTCTCCACAGGGGGGACTGAAAGGATTCGCAAAATTTCATGTATTCCCCCCCTCCCCCGAAGATTTTTTGTTGGACTTATTAATAAGGAACCCTGGTCAGACTGAGTTTTAAAATCCAGGGCATAAAATGGCCGCGGCCAGACCTTGTGACAAAGAGCTTTTTCAGACGCTGGGAAGCTATCAGCTTGTGTATTCCGATGTCTGCAACAGGAAGTTACAGGACCTTTCCTTATGCATTACAATCAGGTCTATGCATAAGGCTTTCAAGGTGTTTGCTCAAATAATCAGCGAGGACATTGAGACGGGGCTGGCCCCATCAACGTAACTGTTCTGGACAATCATCCAACCTGTCGAACAATAGGGGGGCAGTTGAAGAACTGGTATCATACAATCACCGGCCATCTAACATGATGGGCCGAGACCAGTACCTTTTGTTAAAATTCATCATGCCCAGATCAGACAATAGAAATGAGCTGATCGGAAGGGAGATTAGGGCGACCGGGAGGGGTATAACTGGGAAGACCCAGCCATTTCTCTCTCTCTCTCTGCCTGGATCCCAGTTCGCTCTGTCTGCCTGCCAGCAGCCCAGAAAGAAGAATGCCAGAAACTTCGCAGCCACATGTCGACGGCAGAAACAGAGCACAGGGCCAGGTTTTTCCATCCATTTCAACGGTGAGCATTATTTTCTTCTGGCTGTCGCAAGACAATTTTAGTTAGGCATGAGGGTGGGAATTAATGGGGATATTGCTAAAATTGTAATTTTAGGATTTTCCCTCGATGTGTCCGTTCTCCTCCCATGTTAAGTGTAAAACCGTCTTCATATAATACTGTTTCTCTGTAGTTTTACTTCTGTAAATAAACATTGGTTTTCCTCGCACCAATCCGCGGGTCTGTTCGTTTGTCCTCATCAACCGCACAGCGGGCAGAACAGTCCAGGTAAACATAACTGGCTGACCTACAAATAAGCCCGTGACAAAAACCCCTTTCAAGTGTTGGTGCAAAGTGGCTTCACTTTTTTAAATTTATTTGTTCATGGGATGTGGGCATCACTGGCAAGGCCAGCATTTATTGCCCATCTCTAATTGCCCTTGAGAAGGTGATGGTGAGCCACCTTCTGCAGTCCTTGTGGTGAAGATACTCCCACACTGCTGACTTTGTCGTAGCAGTTTGATACAACTGAGTGTCTCGCTCGACCATTTCAGAGGGCAGTTAAGAGTCAACCACATTGCGGTGGGTCTGGAGTCACATAGAGGCCAGACCGGGTAAGGACAGAAGATTTCCTCAACTAAAGGACATTAGTGAACCAGATGGGTTTTTACAACAATCTGGTAGTTTCCATGGTCACCATTACTGAGACTAGCTTTTTATTCCAGATTTAGTTAATTAATTGAATTTAAATTCCCCAGCTGCCGTGGTGGGATTTGAACTACGTGTCAGGCTGCGATCATTAGTCCAGGTCTCTGGATTACTAGCCCAGTAACATTACTAAGCTACCACTTCACACAGATGCTGCAGTTCCAGGGTTAATGCAGCTTGAATCTGGATTTAGGCCCCAATCCGATACCATTGCACAATGGAGTGAGACTCCCCCCAAGAGAGAATATCACTAAGCTTGACTTTAGAGTCAATTCGGGCCATAATACTCAGTTTACGATGTACGAGTTTATTGTCATTGCAAAGCCGAAACTACTCTGCCCTGATGCTAAACCCGGTGGTATGTCTCTGGAGATACTTTCTTCAAGTGAAAGCTTCTTCATTCCACCACCACAACCATCTTGGAGGAGGAGTTATTGGACTTGATGAGGAAAGGAACATTGGTCAGATTAATATATATTGGGTAAATCATAAAAGGAACTGTTAAGGCAATATGGGAGGAGAAAATATAGTTAAAGGAAGCAACAGCATAGAGGTTAATCAAGAAATATTAGATGGTGAAAAGGTAACTTAGAGACGATATAGGATGATAGATGCTATTCGGTGGTGACCAAAGTCAGTAGAATCTTGCACATCCTTCATCTACACAACTAGACTTACTGTTGCTGGCCAAGGTGTCCCCAATCAAGCATTGATGCCACAGAGTTGGACACTTACTGGAGGTCCAAAGAGGAAGAAGGAGGCTTTCTGACCCAAGAAAAAAATAGACCCACTGACATCAAGTTTCTTCAGGTCACAATGTGCTGTAAATGTGTTTTGAATGTTTGTTCTGTTTGGTGATTCACAGGAAGCAGGAAACTAGAAACAGGAAGAGGCCATTCAGCCCCTTGAGCCTTTTAATTAGATCATGCTGATCTGTTTCTCAACTCCATTTACCCGCCCATTCTCCATATACCCTGGTACCCTTACCCAACACAAATCTATCGATCTCAGTCTTAATCTGTGCCATCTCTCTCCAGTCAATAAACCCAACGTTAAATATTCAAGATGTGGCTGTTAGCTGAAAACATGAGCTTACCTTTCTACCTCAAGTCTTCATCAGACTACCTGAACCTTTAACGAATACAACAACAACTTGAATTTATATAGCACCTTTAACACAGTAAAACATCCCAAGGTGCTTCACAGGAGCGATTATCAAACAAAATTTGACACTGAGTCACATAAGGAGATATTAGGACAGGTGACAAAAAGCTTGGTCAAAGAGGTAGGTTTTAAGGAGCAACTTAAAGGAGGAAAGAGAGGTGGAAAGGTTTAGCGAGGGAATTCCAGAGCTTAGGGCCTAGGCAGCTGAAGGCATGGCTGCCAATGGTGGAGTGATGAAAATTTGGGATGCAGAAGAGGTCAGAATTGGGTTTAATGTTGAACGATTGAGTAAATGCCTTGTGCGGTCTTGTCCTCAATGATCCCAACTAGCTCCTGATCCTCAAGACTTGTCTTTGTCGGTAAATGCCCCTTGGACTTGCTCTGCCTTAACTCTGCAACCTTCTCCACCTCTACTTCCCAACTGGCACCTCCTGCTCTTCAAATCTGGCCTACTGTGCAACCCTCCCTCCCGCTACTTCACATTGGTGACAGGACCCTCAGACATCACACTGCATGACTCTAGAACTCCCTTCCCCAAAGTCCTCTCTCTTGCCATATCTCTCCCCACTTTTTAAAGCCTCCTCATACTTATTTTATCCAACTGCATCGTCAGTCAGCTCTCCTAACCTCTCCCAACCCTCGCCTCCCAAACTCTTGCTCGGTGTCTACTCTCCTCAAGGTTTTGGGTTCAAATCCCACTTCAGAGACTTGAGCACAAAAATCTAGGCTGACACGCCAGTGCAGTACTGATGGAGTGCTGCACTGTTGGATGTGCCGTCTTTCGGATGGGACGTTAAACCGAGGCCCCGTCTGCTCTCTCAGGTGGAAGTTTTTTTTAATTCATTCACGGGATGTGGACGTCGCTGGCAAGGCCGGCATTTAGGGCAACATGGTGGCATAGTGGTTAGCACTGGTGCCTCACAGCGCCAGGGACCCGGGTTCGAATCTGACCTCGGATGACTGTCTGTGTGGAGTTTGCACATTCTCCCCGTGTTTGCGTGGGTTTCCTCCGGGTGCTCCGGTTTCCTCCCACAGTCCAAAAATGTGCGGGTTAGGTTGATTTGGCTATGATAAATTGACCCTTAGTGTTAGGGGGGGATTAAATATGTGGGGTTATGGGGATAGGATGGGATATGTTAGGGGGAATTAAATACGTGGGGTTACGGGGGTAGGGTGGGATATGTGTACTGTGGGGATTAAAGCAGGGACAGCGTACTGGATTTGGATGATCAGCCATGATCGTATTGAATGGTGGAGCAGGCTCGACGGGCCGAATGGCCTACTCCTGCTCCTAGTTTCTATGTTTCTATGTTTATTGCCCATCCCTAATTGCCCTTGAGAAGGTGGTGGCGAGCTGCCTTCTTGAACCGCTGCAGTCCGTGTGGTGAAGGTACTCCACAGTGCTGTTAGGGAGGGAGTTCCAGGATTTTGACCCAGCGACGATGAAGGATCGGCGATATACTTCCAAGTCATGATGGTGTGTCACTTGGAGAGGAACTCAGAGGGGGTGCTGTTCCCATGTGCCTGCTGCCCTTGTCCTTCTAGGTGGAAGAGGTCACGGGTTTGGGAGGTGCTGCCAAAGAAGCCTTGGCGAGTTGCTGTAGTGCATCTTGCAGATGGTACACACTGCAGCCACGGTACGCCGGTGGTGGAGGGAGTGAATGTCTAAGGTGGTGGATGGGGTGCCAATCAAGCGGGTTGCTTTGTCCTGGATGGTGTTGAGCTTCTTGAATGTTGTTAGAGCTGCACTCATCCAGGCAAGTGGAGAGTATTCCAGCACACTCCTTACTTGTGCCTTGTAGACGGTGGAAAGGCTTTGGGGAGTGGTGTTTGGGAGGGTGGCACGTTGAGCAGTATTTATGTGGCTGGTCCAGTTAAGTTTCTGGTCAATGGTGACCCCCAGAATGTTGATGGTGGGGGATTCGGCAATGATAATGCTGTTGAATGTCAAGGGGCGGTGATTAGGCTCTCGCCTGTTGGAGACAGTCATTCCCTGGCACTTCTGTGGCACGGATGTAAAAGATCCCATGTCACTATTTCGAAGAAGAGCAGGGGAGTTCTCCCCAGTGTCCTGGTCAATATTTATCCCTCAATCAACATAACAAAAACAGATTATCTTGTAATTATCACATTGCTGTTTGTGTGAGCTTGCTGTGCACAAATTGGCTGCTGCATTTCCTACATTTCAATAGTGACTACACTTCAAAAAGTACTTAATTGGCTGTGAAGCACTTTGAGACGTCCGGTGGTCATGAAAGGCGCTATAGAAATGTGAGTCTTTTTTTCTTTTCTTTTTTTTCCTGGTCGTAAAGCACTTTGGGATTTTTCCTCCTGTTAAGGCACTTGATAAGTTGTTACAAAAGCTGAGATGTTTCCTCCAATCACAGTCTGCTCTCATCCATAGCTGTGCTCTTTACTGGGAGATTTCCCACGATGCAAACTACATATAGTCTAAAATAGGAGCAGAAAGTAGATTGCTGCAGCCTGATTATCACTAATTCAGGCATCCCAAAGGTAAAGTTGATCCTAGTTTTTGCTTCCTCTGTGAGTAGCACAGTACAACATCATCAATCCTACACACGTTATGATGCAGCATATTAATTCTACAAGACTAATAGTGTCCCAAATACACTTAGTGATTCAATACCAGAGCACAAGTAGGATAAATACCTGCCATTCTTATTTTTTGGTTCGCAGTCAGAAAATATTGGGGGATGGGAGGGTGTGAATTGAAACTGGTCTTCACCAGTAGCGCGAAAAACTTTACACCACGCACGATTTTCTATTCCACTGTGACATCAATGGGCACGGTACGGAAAACGGGCTGCCGATTCGCTATGAGCCCTTTTCGCGCTACCAACTTCACCCCCTCCATCTTTCATATTGAATCACCATATCTTGCACTCACCAGAAGGAGTGTCTTGTGACTCTCTTTGAGAACGTTAAGATTTCTTTTTTTATTCGTTTATGGGATGTGGGAGTCGCTGGCAAGGCCAGCATTTATTGCCCATCCCTAATTGCCCTTGAGAAGGTGGTGGTGAGCCGCCATCTTGAACCGCTGCAGTCTGTGTGGTGAAGGTACTCCCACAGTGCTGTTAGGAAGGGAGTTTCAGGATTTTGACCCAGCGACGATGAAGGATCGGCGATATATTTCTAAGTCAGGATGGTGTGTGACTTGAGGGGGAACTTGGAGATGGTGGTGTTCCCATGTGCCCGCTGTCCTTGTCCTTCTCGGTGGAAGAGGTCGTGGGTTTGGGAGGTGCTGCCGAATTAGCCTTGGCGAGCTGCAGTGCATCTTGTAGATGGTACACACTGCAGCCACGGTACGTCGGTGGTGGAGGTAGTGAATGTTTAAGGTGGTGGATGGGGTGCCAATAAAGCGGACTGCTTTGTCCTGGATGGTGTCGAGCTTCTTGAGTGTTGTTGGAGCTGCACTCATCCAGGCAAGTGGAGATTATTCCATCACACTCCTTTCTTGTGCATTGTAGATGGTGGAAAGGCTTTGGGCAGTCAGGAGGGGAAACACTCGCTGCAGAATACCCAGCATCTGACCTGCGCTTAAGAACATAAGAACATAAGAAATAGGGGCAGGAGTAGGCCATTCGGCCCTTCGTGCCTGCTCGGCCATTCAATGAGATCATGGCTGATCTTCTGCCTCAACTCCATTCACCGGCCCTATCGCCATATCACTTGATGCCCTTACTAGTCAGAAATCTATTGACTTCTGTTTTGAATATAACCAATGACTGAGCCTCCACAACCCTCTGGGGTAGAGAATTCCAAAGGTTCACCACCATCTGAGGTTGTGGCCCCTGGTTCTAGACTCCCCAGCCAAGGGAAACATTCATCCAGCATCCACCCTATCAAGCCCTTTAATAATTTTGTATGCTTCAATGAGTTCCCCGCTCATTCTTCTGAATTCAAGAGAATACAGGCCTTGTTTACTCAAACTCTTCTCATAAGACAGTCCCGCCATCCCAGGAATCAATCTCGTGAACCTTTGTTGCACTCCCTCTATGGCAAGTATATCCTTCCTTAGGTAAGGAGACCAAAATTGTACTCAGTACTCCAGGTGTGGTCTCACCAAGGCCCTATATAATTGGAGTAAGACTTCTTTACTCCTGTACTCAAATCCTCTTGTAATGAAGGCCAGCATACCATTTGCCTTCCTGATGGCTTGCTGCACCTGCACATTCACTTTCAGTGACCCATGTACAAGGACACCCAGGTCCCTTTGAGCATCTGCATTCCCCAATCTTTAATCATTTAGGAAATACTCTGCCTTTCTGTTTTTTCTACCAAAGTGGATAACTTCACATTTATCCACATTATATTCCATCTGCCATGTTCTCGCCCACTCACTGAACCTGTCAAGATCCCCCTGAAGCCTCTTCACAACTGACACTGCCACCTAGCTTTGTATCATCAGCAAATTTGGAAATATTACATTTAGTCCCCTCATCCAAATCATTGATATAGATTGTGAATAGCTGGGGCCCAAGCACCGATCCTTGTGGTACCTCACAAGTTACAGCCTGCCATCCTGAAAAAGATCCGTTTATCCCTATTCTTTGTTTTCTGTCTGTTAACTAATTCTCAATCCATGCTAGTATATTACCCCCAATTCCATGTGCCCTAATTTTGTTCACCAACCTCTTGTGTGGGACCTTATCGAAGGCCTGCTGAAAATCCAAATACAGCACATCTACCGGTTAAATGTGAAGTTGTTGTTCGCCATTCTGTTGCAGGTTTTACACTCTTGTCTTGCCTTCTGGTTTTGAAGCCGCCTGAAGTCTGTGCCATTTACCATCATGGCCTTAAATCCCTTTTTCTCTTCTGGATGAATTGTTTGTTAGTTCCTTTGAACCAGGCTGGACTGTAATGATGCTCAGTACCTTTGCTTTGCATGGGTACACGTTGATCCATTGCATTCAGAATCACCTCCTTGAAGGAACTCCATAGAATAACTACAGCAACAACCTCCACATCTAGTTTAAACACTCCCCACATTCTATCTGTCCTGCCGGCCAACACCTCAAACCATTTTGTTTCGGTGGAACCCATAAGCTCCCTCTATTCTGAAAGCTGTAGCACTGTTTCATGAAACGAACCCCTGTTTCACTACAGCAAAGGCTCAGCGACGCTTGGTCTGTCTAATTCCCCTCTGTCTCTCTTGACTAACACATGACACGGGTAGTATTTCAGAAAGTGCTACAATTGACACAGTATTTGGGACTCCAATACAATCAGATTTAACATAGATGGAGTTGGCGGGGGGGGGGGGGGGGGGGGTGGTGGGGGGGGGCGCGGGGTGGGTGGGGGTGTTCGTGTCATCACAGGCAAAGCTCTGCCCGAACCAAACTCCCACAGTCACAAGATTAGAATGGCGGAGGCCGGCAGATTCCACTTCAATGTTGGTGCAATCATTCTTTTCACAATTAAGTGCTCTTTTTCTGTTACTTTCGATTTACATACTCGGTTTTATCGAACAGTGATTTTTTAATATCGGAATCATGTTTAAGGGATGTGGTGTATTCATTATCTGTACAATAACTCTGTGACCCAGTGTGAGAAGTAAAACATAAACCGCCCAGCGTGGGGCTCGAACAATCCGGACAGCTGTTATCACAGTTGTTTAGAGTGTGGTGCTGATATCGCTAAGGGCACGGGTTTAATCTCTGTATGGGTCATCAGCAGTTTATTTCTTACTTTTTCGGTTTCTCCTGACATTGAAAATCCAGACTTTACAAAAAATCTACACAAACTGTCAGGGGGAAATTATTTTCAATAACATCCATTTCACCTTTGCACTGGGCGAAGCAACACATCTTTCTGTTAATTTGTCTTTCTTCGGTTTGCTGATAAAAGTTTATCTCGCGGCCTGATCCCTCTGTGGGATCATAAGAGAATATTTTGTTCTTTAAAAAATGCCCCGCTACGAATCGAACCCAGGCTCTCCTAGTATACTAAACAGGCACTTTGACCAACTAAGCCACGGAGCCAACTCACAGCTGAAACTTCTTTGCTCCCCTCACTGATATCTGGTACCTGTGGTATCGCGTTCCACATTCCAACCACTCTTTGCATAAACAAGTTTTTCCTGAATTCCCTCCTGCATTTATTATTGAGGATCTTATATTTATGACATCTAGATTTACTTAGTGTGACTCAAGAGTACTGGCGGCTGCGGTTGTATGAAGCCCACTGTCAAAGACCCACACTCCGAACATGCAAACCTGAGGTTGTATAATAGTGGGGACACTGGTGAAGATTGCTGAATTGAGGGGGCACTGGTTGGGTTTATATGATAGAGTGGAGCAGTACTTGCCGTTGTGCGGTAGTGAGGTGGGAAATATTTTGGTGAATTTGTCTGGAGCTGATTTTTCGGCCCTGTTGATTTGCTCCTTCCAGAAAACCAACCCGCCCTCCATCCACGACAGGTTTTCACTTCCATCAGCTCATCCCCAAAACCCAGCTTTAAACAGCAATAAAAACACTGGAACCACACGGCGGGTCATTCAACATCTGTGGAGACAACAGACACGTTTATTTTAGGGATTTGGACCATTTTTCACGGACCATCTGCAGTACCCTCGCGGACCACTGGTGGTCCGCGGACCACAGGTTGGGAACCGCTGCCCTAGAGGAATATATGCTTGTTGCCACAGTATTTATGTGGCTTGTCCAGTTACGTTTCTGGTCAATGGTGACCCCCAGGATGTTGGTGGGGGTTCCCTACAGTCCCTTCTTACACCAACGATTTGCTGCTGATTCATGACAGACAAGCGGCAGATTGCTTAAACTATTTTTCCTGAGGTGTAACCTGTTTAAATATGCATGCAGTGATCACAATGTGATAATTAAAAGCAAACAAAATAAAAAGAGTGGCACAACAACACTAATCTTCTGTCAGGTTGTCTGAGAAACTTATCAGAATCAAAGAGGACGTAGAGGGGTTTTATGCAATACTGATTAATTTGTGCGAAAAGTTTTACCTTAAACATGCAGTCCCTCCACCACCGGCGTACCGTGGCTGCAGTGTATACAATCAACAAGATGCACTGCAGCAACTCACCAAGGCTTCTTTGGCAGCACCTTCCAAACCTGCTACCACTCTACCTTTACTACGGTAAAGGCGCTATATAAATGGATATTGTTGTTGTAATGATGGAGATAGATATAATGAGAGGCCAAATTCTGAATAAAAATTGGGACAAATGCACTCGTATGGAACTCCTTTTTCTCTGCAATTTTAATGGGACGAGCTAACCCACTTATCTTAAATAGATGATTGGCTCCCAGTAAAATTGTGGATTAAACAATTTCATAGAAACTCATTAAGGCTTGGTACACTAATATCGCACAGTGTGATTTCACCCTGAGGGAGTATTGCAGATATGTTGCACAGTAGTAACCATGTGATTATAGGAGAAGTTTAAGAATGAAAGCCATGTAATGATATCATTTGTTCCCATAAAACAATGCATAACAAGGCATGGCATGCAAAGGTTAGATTCTTCATATTGAGCTCAAGTTCTTCTGACTAGCTGAGGTTTTTTAATCTTCCAAAAAACTGTCTAACAGGCTATTTTATTATGTAACTCACACTCAATGAAATAGAAGTAACCCAGTTCAGTTGTTTGAGTGCTAAGGGTCCTGCACTTGCAATCAGAAGACCTCTGTTAAAAATCCAGTCTTGATTAACTTTCATACTTGACTCCTCTCATGGATAGGTTTCACCACTTCCCAGCAGGGAAATTTGACATAAAATCTGCGTTTCACTGAACGGGCAACTAATAAGGAACACCCATATCACAAAACCGCATGAATTGGTCACAGAGCGGTCATAATAATAGCCTTGAGCCAAGCTTCAATTGGATTGAGAAAGCCTATCATTTGAAAGTTGTAAAAGATTGTGAGGAACGGAAGCAGTCGACTGCAAGACAAAATGGGAATGTGTCTGTTCGTAATAGTTAAAAAATAAAATGAATGCGTGGGTGTGCATGTACATGCGTGCGTGTGTAAGTGTATGTGTGTAAATGTGAAATCTCATTGCTCTATTGAACCCTGAGCTGAGCTTCAAACACCACACCCTATCCACCACCAAGACTGCTTCCCTCCAACTCCACAATATTGGCCACCTCTGTCCTTACTCTTTCCCCACTGCCGCTGAAACCCTTGTCCACACTTTTATCACCTTATGATTTAGCTTTTCCAATGCTCAACATGCCACCCTCCCAAACTCCACTCTACACAAATCGCACTTCATCTGAAAATCTGCTGTCTATTAAAAAGAAAGACTTGTATTAATATTGTGCCTGTCACAACGTCCCAAAGCGCTTTACAGCCAATTAAGCACTTTTGAAGTGTAGTCACTGTTGGAATGTGGGAAACGCATGTAAGGTTTCCAAAATTTGCAGATCCCCAAAACCTAAGGAAAAAGGACTTTGGAACTACCTCAGAGTGATAAAAATGCATTTGGGCCTAACCTAAGGAATTTAAGACCAAAAACCCAGTTTTGGCATTTTAAAACCATGTCTGGGCCTGTAAAGGGACAAGAAGGTGGGGTCGACCTCTGTAAAAGCCGTTTGGTTATTGCAGTTAATTGCACTGTCTGGGAACCGGGATGACCTCACTCAAGCCCCAGCAGACATTAACATTTGAACAATAGACCCTGGGAGAAGACAGTCCCACCCAAAATAACAGGTCCCATCAAAACCGATTACAGGGCCCATTAGAAACATACATAATAAAACCCACTCAGGACCAATCTATAGAAAGACTGAGTCCAGCCTAGAAACCCAAACATGAAATCAATCACCATTGATCAACCAAGGAGATCGACAGGATGCAAGCCATCCCAAAAGCCATTTGACACTTACAGAGCAGTTACTGGTAACAGGCCCGTCAAAATCAGACAATGAACTGAGCAGATTTGGTGGGTAGATAAGGCCATGCTCAATGGGTGAGATTGAAGGCCTGTTAAAAAAAAACAGTTAACACGCTAGTAAGTCATTACCGGTTAACGAGCCTGCCAAAACCAGCCTATGAACTGAGTAGATTTGGCAGGTAGATAAGGCCACTTCAATTCAGTATAATTGAAGGCCTGTTAAGCAGTTCAAGGTCTGTGGTCATCAGAAGAAGAAACCAGGAAGAAGACAAGCCGAGCTGGAAGCGAGTCAGCATCGCTCACCACTCAGACACACCTGAGTCTAGCCCGTGAAGATACCACCTCAACGGACCTCCAACAACGGTCCCAACACAGTCACCCGGAGCAACAAGCAGCAACAAGTCACCGACGGCTCCACGAGGTCGACCGACACACTAGACAAGGCCTAAAACCATCACGGAAACCAAAGGCCTCAAGTAACCAACAATCACATATTACCCCCAACGGACCGGGTAATAGCAGGCCACCGCAACCAACAAAGACCAACTCAAGGGAAGAAAAACCCGAAGAACCGCAAAGTTTCCACTCTACAATCTACTCCTGACTTACCCCTGGGTAAGATTTTCCCCAAAGACTCTAAACCCTACTGCTAAACCAAAGAAATTGGGTACTCACCAGATAAATCCAAAACGACATCCTACCACATCAGCGGACTCGCGAAGACTGACCAGATACGCAGGTGAAGTCCTCTACCGCGTACGGGGTATGGCAGACACTAACCGCCATAAACAGCAAGCCCCAAAACCACGATTTAGCTCAACTGTCAAAGGATTGGTGAGCATTATCCTTGGTCCTTCAAAGCCTAACTTAGCTAGTAAAGTGGGGTTGGGAGGGGTGAAGTATTGTTCGACTGTCATTTCCCTCGCTTGTACCGAATTGTCCCCCACCTTTAGAGTATTAAGAGTGTTATTATTTGTGTCTTACCTTTTTAATAAAGATTGAAGTTCTTTCATCAAACTCAGTTGTCTGCGGCACCTTTTGTCACAACCCCCAAATAAGTCCAAGGTCGAGAACCAAGGGAGTGGGAGCGATTCGAACCATTCAGAAGTCAGAGGTGAAACTGACACAAACCACCACCCCCCTACACGCAGCAGCCAATTTGCGCACAGCAAGCTCCCGCAAACAGCAATGTGATAATGACCAGATAATCTGTTTTAGTTATAAATGTTGGTCAGGACACCAAGGATAACTCCCCTGCTCTTCTTTGATATAGTGACATGGGATCTTCTACATCCACCTGAGAGGGCAGACAGGGCCTCAGTTTAATGCCTCATTTGAAAGATGGCACCTCTGACAGTGCTGCACTCCCTCAGTGCTGCACTGGAGTGTCAGCCTAGATTTTTGTGCTCAAGTCCTCTGGAGTGGGACTGTGAACCCACAACCTTCTGACTCATGGGCAAGAGAGAGTGATACCCACTGGGTACTACCCACTGAGCCGCGGCTGAAACAATTAAGGTCCACTTTCCCATTGTTCCAGTCCTCACCAAGCTCGACTGACTTCCTGACCTTTACAAATCAATCCATGACCTCGCTGACCTCATCGCTTCAACTTCCTCCTATAACCCTGCACCCCATGGGTGATCTTCAAGCCTCCAATTCTGTCCAGCTGACCATGGGTTCGGTCATCTCTCCCAGCTCTTCGGCTTCTATTCCGTGTCCATATCTTCTCTGTGAAGTACCTTGTAACAGTTTCTAGATTGTAAACGCAAGTCGCTCTTGTTGTAACTGTCTCTACATTATTTTCTTAAGATTTGTATTTTAATTTAGATTTGGAAAACCAATAAAAAAACTAATTATGAATAAGAGGGGACGGGCCTCTGAGCCCCCGGACTCCCCGGGTTCGCTGCCCGCATCAGGGCTCACGATCGCCGTTTCCAGGGCTCACGCACGCCGTTCCCAGGGCTCACGCGCACCGTTCCCATCCCTACTTTAAAATCTGTCTGACAGTTTCATATTACTGCTTGGGGATGGTATAGTAAATGTAGGCTTGAAAGACTGTTGCTTTTACTGGACTGTCTCATTGCAAAGTAGTTCAAGGCACATCTGGTACTTTTTCTGCCTTCTTTAATTTGGGGGGAAGTCCAAAACTGGAGGCCATAAATATAAGATAGTCGCACTAAGGGATTCAGGAGAAACTTCTTTACCCAGCGAGTGGTGAGAATGTGGAACTCGCGATCACAGGGAGTAATTGAGGAGAATAACATAGATGCATTTAAGGGGAAGCTGGATAAGTACATGAGGGAGAAAGGAACAGAAGGATGTGCTGATGGGGTGAGATGAAGAGGGGTGGGAGGAGGCTCATGTCGAGCATAAACACCGGCACGGACCAGTTGGGCCGAATGGCCTGTTTCTGTGCTGTACATACTATGCAATTCTACGTAGTTTTGTTTCCGCATTACAATTTGCTGTTACCTTTTCTCCAGAAGCAGAGGTGAGATCCTCTTTATAATTTTTGAGGCCTCACGCTCTCCCTCTGGGCCTGCATTTGTCGATTGTTTTGTTGAACTCACCGTTCTTTCTTCACGGTGTCAGCCGTGGCTCAGTTGGCAGCACTCATACCTCTTGAATCCAAAGGTTGTGGGATAAAACTCCCACTCCAGAGCACATCATCCAGGCTGACACACACTGAGGGAGCTCCGCGCTGTCGGAGGTGCCGTCTTTCAGATAAGACGTTGAACCGACTGCTCTCTCAGGTGGGCGTGAAAGATCCCGTGGCGCTATTTTTTAAGAAGTGCAGCAGAGTTCTCCCCGGTGTCCTTGTCCAATATTACTCCTTGAACCAACATCACTAAAATAGATTATCCGATCATTTATCTCATTGCTGCCGCGTTTTCTACATCACAACAGTGACCACACTTCAAAAAGTATTTCATTGGCTGTAAAGCGCTTTGGGACGTCCGGTGGTCGTGAAAGACGCTGTAGAAATGCAAGTCTTTCTTTCTTTCAAAGCCTCTGCTTCACTATTTCAAACCGAACTTCTTATTAATCTTCTTTGTTCACTGGTTAAGTGGTTTGTCTTACCTCTCTACATACGAAAATTTATCATGGATGTTTGGCTTGATGCTTCACAAGATTAAGAAACCTGCCAGTAGTTTAGGGAAGGCAGCAGTTTAAATCTATAAAAGGCTCTGTTTGCTGCCTGTATTGTGATGAATCTTTGTGCTTCTCGCATTGACAACCCTAATCTATTCTTATTGACATCGGGATAATGCAGCACAAATTTATCTATGTGCTTAAGTAACTGTTTTCGTTCATTAAAAAATTGGATATTTCCCGAGCCAAATTGGACAATTGGAAATGTGAACCCATTAATACAAATTGTTTTGTTTCAAGTCGGGTTTATTGGTAGATTAACATGTCCTTCTATCGCATTGATTGTAAATTAGTAACGTTATAGCTTTGTCACGTGGATTTTGTCTCGCTGTCGCTCATTGCTTTAGGTCCCAATGTAACTAAGTGCATCTTATTTATGCCATGAAGAAAAACAAAGAAGGGACCAAACAGCAGATGGTGGAAATTGGAAACAAAAAGAAAAAAGAAAGACTGCATTTCTATAGCACCTATCACGACCTCAGGATGTCCCAAAGCGCTTTACAGCCAATGAAGCACTTTTGGAGTGTAGTCACTGTTGTAATGTAGGAAACGCGGCAGCTATTTGCACACAGCAAGCTCCCACAAACAGCAATGGGATAACAACCAGATAATCTGTTTGTGTTATGTTGATTGAGACACACAAAAACACACACATACCCACCTGTGGCTCAGTTGGTAGCACTCGAGAGACTTGAGCACAAATATCTAGGCTGACACCACCATTGCAGTGCTGAGGGAGTGCTGCACTGTCGGAGGGGCCATCACAACACAAACTGCTCCAGAACGAGCCGCGCCTCCAGCCGAGCTGTTCCAGTACAGGTACAACACTGGCATCTATCCGACAATGTGGAAAACTGTCCAGGTATGTCCTGTCCACAAAAAGCAGGAAAAATCCAATCCGGTCAATTACCGCCCCATAAGACTGCTCTCAATCATCAGCAAAGTGATGGAAGGTGTCGTTGACAGTGCTATCAAGCAAGTGGCACTTACTCACCAATAACCTGCACACTGATGCCCAGTTTGGGTTCCGCCAAGACCACTCGGCTCCCAGCCTCATTACATCCTTGGTCCAAATTAGGACAAAGGAGCTGAATTCCAGAGGTGAGGTGAGAGTGACTGCCCTTGACATCAAGGCAGCATTTGACCGAGTGTGGCATCAAGGAGCCCTAGTAAAACTGAAGTCAATGGGAATCGAGGGGAAAACTCTCCACTGGCTGGAGTCATATCTAGCACAAAGGAAGATGGTTGAGGTGGTTGAAGGTCAATCATCACAGCCCCAGGACAGAGCTGCAGAAGTTCCTCAGGGCAGTGTCCTAGGACCAACCATCTTCAGCTGCTTCATCAATGACCTTCCCTCCAACATAAGGTCAGAAATGGGGATGTTCACTGATGACTGCACAGTGTTCAGCGCCATTCACAACTCCTCAGATAATGAAGCAGTCCATGCCCGCATGCAACAGGACCTGGACGATGTTCAGGCTTGGGCGGAAAAGTGGCAGGTAACAATTGCGCCACAGAACTGCCAGGCAATGACTATCTCCATCATGCGAGAGTCTAACCACCGCCCCTTGACATTCAATGGCATTACCATTGCTGAATCCCCCCACCATCATCTTGGGGGTCACCATTGACCAGAAACTTAACTGGACCAGCCACATAAGTACTGTGGCAACAAGAGCAGGTCAGAGGCTAGGCATTCTGTGGCGAGTGTCTCACCTCCTGACTCCCCAAAGCCTTTCCACCATCTACAAGGCACAAGTCAGGAGTGTGATGGAATACTCTCCACTTGCCTGGATGAGTGCAGCTCCAACAACACTCAAGAAGCTCGACACCATCCAGGACAAAGCAGCCCGCTTGATTGGCACCCCATCCACCACCTTAAACATTCACTCCCTCCACCACTGACGTACCGTGGCTGCAGTGTGTACCATCTACAAGATGCACTGCAGCAACTCGCCAAGGCTTCTTCGGCAGCATCTCCCAAACTCGCGACCTCTTCCACCTAAAAGGACAAGGGCAACAGGCACATGGGAACACCACCACCTCCAAGTTCCCTTCCAAGTCACACACCATCCTGACTTAGAAGTATATTGCCTATCCTTCGTCGTCACTGGGTCAAAATCCTGGAACTCCCTCCCTAACAGCACTGTGGGAGCACCTTCACCACACGGACTGCAGCGGTTCAAGAAGGCGGCTCACCACCACCTTCTCAAGGGCAACTAGGGATGGGCAATAAATGCTGGCCTTGCCAGCGATGCCCACATCCCATAAATGAATTAAAAAAAACTCGGACACCCAAATCGCTTTGCTCCTCCACAGCTCCTAATCTCTCATCATTAAGAAAATATTAAGAAAAGCAAATCACCCTCTTGCAATTGAGTTGATTCATGTAGGAATCTATTTCCAAATAGGATATTAGACATAAAAGTCCGATGGAAATATCTCAATCCCAATATGCAGCACTAAGAATTGTTCCTCTAAAATACAAATATTACACAGTTGTCATAAAAATCCAACTTGATTTACATTACCTGATGCTGTGTTCTTAAGAAGATGATCCATTTCTCAAGTACTATTTTTACCGAGCTGTGCTCGTCCCACTTTATCACATATTGAATTTTCGGTGTCACATTTTTGAAGAGGTATAAAACGGCAATCATCTCTTCTTCCAGCCCTACAAGCCTCCGAGATCACTGTGTTCCTCCAAATCTGGCCTCTAGCGCATCCCTGATTATAATCGCTCTACCATTGGCGGCCGTGCCTTCAGCTGCCTTGGCCCTAAGCTCTGGAATTCCCTGCCTAAACTCTCTGCCTTTCCGCCTCTCTCTCCTCCGGTAAGACGCTCCTTAAAACCTACCTCTTTGACCAAGCTTTTCGTCACCTGCCCCGAGCTCGGTGTCAATGTTTGTCTGATAGCGCTCCTGTGAAGCACCTCAGGATGTTTTTCTATGCTAACCCTGCTCTACATATGAAAGTTGTTGCTGCTGACCTCTTTCGGCCTCCATTTGATTTTAAGATCTGGCTAAGACCGCCGGAAGGAAAATAATTAGATCTTGTGGTCATCAAAGGACAGACCACATTACACAGTGCTCTGCCTTATCAGCAGAATACAAGCAAAAAAAGAAAGGCTTGTACTTATATAGCACCTTTCATGACCTGAAGACATCCCAAAGTGCTTTACAGCCAATGAAGTACTGTTGAAGTGCAGTCACTGTTGTAATATAGGAAACGCGGCAGCCAATGTGCGCACAGCAAGCTCCCACAAACAGCACTGGATTATGACCAGATAATCTGTTTTTAGTGATGTTGATTGAGGGAAAAAACTTGCCCAGGACACCGGGGAGAACTCCGCCCTGGTCTTCTTTGAAGTAGTACCGTGGAATCTTTTAAATCCACCTGAGAGAGCAGACGGGGCCTCGGTTTAACATCTCACCTGAAAGCCGGCACCTCCGACAGTGCTGCGCTCCCTCAGCACTGCGCTGGAATGTCAGCCTAGATTTTGTGCTCAAGTCCCCGGAGTGGGATTTGAACCCGCAACCTTCTGACTCAGAGGCAAAAGTGATGATACCAACTGAGCCACGGCTGATATTGTGCAGGCACGTTGCGGAACTTGATGCTCAATAGTAGCATGACTGTGTAGGACAGGCTGGATGGACTAGCTGGTCTTTTAATGTCTGTCATTTTCATACGCTCGTCGAATTCTCAGCAGCCAAATTCAACATGGTTGCAAGAAGATCCCATGGAACCACAAACATTGCAGCCCGAGGTGGGGGAAGGGGAGGGGACGTTCCGGCCAGCATTTGATCCATCTGGTTGTGCCAGCGCTAGCTGGTAATGGAATAACGAGGCATTTTGTCACTATTGAACGCCAGCAGGCTTGTGGCAATGGCTAAGGAGGAAGCTGTTACCATTCAACTGGAAATGAAAAGCTGGCATCAGCAGAAGTGACCACGAAGCTGTCAGACTTTAGGGAAGGAAACCTGCCATCTTTACTCGGTCTGGCCCTTATGAGTCCAGTCGCACACCAGCATGTTTGACTCTTAACTGCCCCCTGAAGTGGCCCAACAAGCCACACTGTTTTTATCAATCCGCTACAAAGAGTGGACCGCGGCAGTTCAAGAAGAAGGCAGCCCGCCACCACCTTCTCAGAGCAACAAGGGACGGGCAATAAATGCCGGCCTTGCCAGCGACGCCCACATCCTGAAAAAATGAACAGTGGGGCAGCGACGAGCGAGCAGCACATCGCACGCTCCTCAGACGAAGCCCTTCCGACCTTGTTAGTGAAGCGCGCAGCCAATACATTCATGATGACTGGCAGGCTGACAACATTGCAGTAAAGTCAGCAAAGCCTGTGAGGCTGTCACTGTCAGTGTCAGTGCCGTGTCTGGGAGCTGTCACGCAGATGACTTTAAAAAACAATGCAGCAAGGTAAGGCATCAGCATTGATTTACCATATATGGCATCTGTGGCCCATGCGATCTATTAGAGGGTCAAAAGTGATTTGCCAAATGCAGGGCAAGTGCCCCACGCAGGAGCTTTTATTTTACGGAAGCTTAATCAGGAAAGGATGCAGAAGTCATCACGAGTACCAAACTGGAGGCTTTAAGTGAAGCGATGAACGATTATTTGCTTGGTGACCCTATGACATGCAACTCTTATTATCACGCACACTAACGATCCTTGCCAAGATATAGGCCTGACTTTCAGAATACAGAGAGACTACTTAGCAGAGGAGATCAAGCAAGATCCTATTGCTAATGAGGATGGCGAGGTAGGAATGAGGGCGCAAGGTATACTTTGTCAGCACAGGCACAAAGCTGAAGCCATCAATACCCATGATATGATGCATACTTAATACGTCTTCCTGTTTTTGCAGAAGTTGGATCTCAAAAGGAAAATGTATGAATGGACTGGAGGTGGCACATAGGAAGAGGAGGAGGCTATTGAGCCCATCGAGCTTGTCCTACTAACCTATTAGATCACGGCTGTTCGATCTGTACCTCAACTCCATTTTCCCACCTTCACTCCATATCCCTTGATACCCTTACCCAACAAAAATCTATCGATCTCAGTCTTGGAAATTTCAATTGTCCCCCATCTTTCCATGGCCTTTTGGTGGGGGAGAGTTTTCCAGATTTCCACTACCATTTGTGTAGAGAAAGTACTTCCTGATTTCATTCCTGAACGGCCTAGCTCTAATTTTAAGATTATGCCACCTTTGTTTTGGACTTATCCACCAGAGGAAATCATTTCTGTATCAACCCTATCGAATCCCTTTATCGTTTTAAAGACCTCAGTTAGATCACCCCTCAACCTTCTAAACTCAAGGCACAGGCAACAGCATTCAGTAACTGTATATTCAAGACTGAGATCGATAGATTTTTGGACTCTAGGGGAATCAAGGGATTATGGGGATCGGTGGGAAAGTGGAGTTGAGGTCGAAGATCAGCCATGATCTTATTGAATGGCGGAGCAGGCTCCAGGGGCCATATTGACTACTCCTGCTCCTATTTCTTATGTTCTTACATAGCCCCTTATGTAACCCCCTATTGATTCCTGGTATGAGAGGGTTGACCTATGAGGAGAGATTGAGTAGAATGGGCCTATACTCTCTGGAGTTTAGAAGAATGAGAGGTGATCTCATTGAAACATATAAGATTCTGAAGGGGATTGACAGGGTAGACGCTGAGAGGCTGTTTCCCCTGGCTGAAGAGTCTAGAACTAGGGGGACATAGTCTCAGGATAAGGGGTCGGCCATTTAGGACTGTATAGAGGAGGAATTTCTTCACTCAGAGGGTTGTGAATCTTTGGAATTCTCTACTCCAGAGGGCTGTGGATGCTGAATCGTTAAGTATATTCAAGACTGAGATAGATAGATTTTTGACTCTAGGGGAATCAAGGGCTATGGAAATGAGGAGGGAAAGTGGAGTTGAGGTTGAAGATCAGCCTTGATCTTATTGAATGGCTCGAGTGGCTGAGTGGCCTACTCCTGCTCCTATTTCTTATGTTCTTATGTAACCCCCTATGAGGAGGCAATAGTGGACATTCTAGGTGCCGAATCCTTGGAAGGAGTGGATGAGGCAGAAATTGGATGACAATTTACAGTCTCTGGTTTGGGCCATGTTTACTTATAAATGCTGGAAGACATGTTCGATGGTTTCATGGTTTTCAGACTGGAATGCCGCTTTTGGGCGTTCTGTCGTCTTCTTGATAACATTAAGTGGCAAGTTCGCGGTGAACTAGCACACACAGGGAGACCACGTTTAGGTGCATGGACGATGCGGCCACCTGCTCCACAAGAATGAGAGACGACCCGAAGTGTGACTGTGGCCATGAGTCCCAGACCGTGGAACACATCACATCAACATGCCCACTGAGATCTGTTGCGGGAGGCACCTCATTTCTCCACTCGGCACCTCAGGAGGCCATCGAATGGAGAGCCAAACTAGACATCCCATTATAAGCTTTCCCCGTCACACGAAGCAACAATGCTGGAAGATTGCTAGGACCCTTCTGATGTCAAGGTAGCATAACATCCTATTGCACGCTGAAAGTATCAGCACAGGGACGCACACCCAGTGGCTGTAGGTTGTGATATTGAGATGGGAGTCACTGCATAATGATGGGTGAGTGAAGGGAAGTGTTGGGGCCTGTAGAAAGGTGAAATGTCAATGGCCCCGATTGTAACCCTTCCACCCCCGTGCCCAATGAAAACAGGAAGTTTTGGGGGATCGCGACAGCACGCTACTTAGCATCTTCTTACTGACTTCACGCCACGCGCCATTTTAACAGGTGCATTTTTGGACAGGCGAGGGCTTCATTGAGATGCAAAAGTGGGAGTCTGATGATGTCATTCAGACCTCACCATTATTTTTACTTCATGGCGCATGTTCCGCGCCCGGTACTGCCCTCACCCGGAACACCGGGCGGTGAGGAACAGAGGGCCCAGAAGGTAAGTGATTTTGTTTTTATTTTTTAAGGTGTCCTTGTGGGCCAGGAGGAGCAGGAGTTCTCCTCCTCCAGGCCCCACATGCAAACCTTGGGCCTTTCCTACCCTGAGCTTCCAGTTCTACCCTGACTGCGACCACGACAGGCCCTGATCCAGTCACCTGACCGTTCCTTCGGGAACCCCGACAGCCTCGCTCACCCTGCTCCTGCTCATTGGCCTGCACACCAGGGAGTCCCAACTGAACTATGGCAAAGAGACCCGGGAGTTAAAATGTCCCAGGACTCACGTCAGACCTTCCACCACCCCACACCCACTCTCGGCCCAACATTGACCTCTTGCTCTGAGTTCAAATGAGGACTAATATTCCAATTGCAGCCAAACCAATTATTTGAATCTTTTTAGCAATGACTCAATTGATTTTGGGCTCTTAGCCCCCTATTTCTAAAATCTAGGACCCCATATGCTTTTGGTTTACAGCTTTACAACTTGTCATTCCACTCTATAAAAGATGTGTGTCTGAACCCCTAAATCTCCCTTCTCCTCTATCTTTTTTCCCCCCATTTAGTGTATATTTCCTCTCTTTCTTCTTCCTCCCAAAATGTATGAGCTCACATTTTTCTGCATTCAATTTCACGTCAAATCCATCTACCCAATCTGTGTGCAGTTCTGGTCACCACACTATAGGAAGGATGTGATTGCATTGGAGAGGGTGCAGAGGAGATTCACCAGGATGTTACCTGGGCTGGAGTGCTTCAGCTATGAGGAGAGACTGGACAGGCTGGGGTTGTTTTCCTTAGAGCAGAGAAGGATAAGGGGGGACCTGATTGAGGTGTACAAAATTATGAGGGGCATAGATAGGGTAGATAGAAAGGAACTTTTCCCCTTAGTAGAGGGGTCAATAACCAGGGGGCATAGTTTCAAGGTAAGGGGCAGGAGATTTAGAGGGGATTTGAGGAAAAACTTTTTCACCCAGAGGGTGGTTGGAATCTGGAACTCACTGCCTGAAAGGGTGGTAGAGGCAGGAACCCTCACAACATTCAAGAAGCATTTAGATGAGCACTTGAAACACCATAGCATACAAGGCTACGGACCAAGTGCTGGAAAATGGGATTAGAATAGATAGGGCTTGATGGCCGGCATGGACACGATGGGCCAAAGGGCCTCTTTCTGTGCTGTATAACTCTATAACTCTATTTGTCACTTGCAGTAATGTAGCTGTTGCACAGTCTGTAGCTGTGTCAATGTTTCAGTGGAGAAACCCAATTTGGCGGCATTTACTTAAACATACACTCGTGCATTACTTTCTTCCTTCTTCAGATCCCACGCGAATCCCTCTCCCACTCAGAGTGCAGCAAGAGATCCATTTCCAGTCACCTTGCTGTGCGACTCATGCAACAGCCAGAAGGGGGTGGAAGAGAGCACAGTGGGTTGACTCAATCACTGGCATTTGAGTCCCTTCTTGTGGAGAAGGACATTTCTGAGACTGGGCATTGGAGAGTAATGAAGGCCACCCCACATCCTGCCACTAAAGTGCACAATAAATGGAACACATCGATATATTTTCCCACATAGTGCAGCTGGGCCACTTAATCTGTATTACTGAAACATTATACCTGAGAAGGAAAACCATTTCAGGGTTATGGGGAGTGGGACTAATTGAACAGCTGTACCAAAGTGTCAGCACAGGCACCATGGGAAGAGTAACCTCCTTCCGCGCTGTATCACTCTGTGAGTTTCCAAGTGTCAGGCATTGAGATACTTGAGAGAGATTGGGAGCGATAAACGCACATGCTTAACATCAGGCCGTTAAGACTGTGTACTCTCAGTGTGGCAAGGAGTGTTGCTATGGTGAAGCAGCTAACCGCCAGCTCAGATAAAGATTCTGAGAGCAGCTGCCTGTGGTGTACAGGCTCAGCAATTGGCTGTACCTTAATGTAAACAGTATCGGTCCTTGTCAGAGGTTAATAAAGTCCTTGAGCACATAAAGGCTATTGTAAATAGACTGTTCCTAGCTTGGAAATACTCTCTGATGGTATAAAGAACCAGAGAGTTAAAAGCAGCATCTTACCATTGACAGCAAATCAAATCATTCATAAAAAAAACTAATTAGGGGAGGTCTTAACTTTTTGTGATCGTGTAAAATGAGCGATTACAACAAGAAGTTGCATAATTTTTTTCTCTTTGTTCCTGGAATATGGGCATCGCTGGCAAGGCCAGCATTTATTGCCCATCCCTAGTTGCCCTTGAGAAGGTGGTGTTGAGCCGCCTTCTTGAAATGCTGTAGTCCGTGTGGTGAAGGTACTCCCACAGTGCTGTTTGGGAGGGAGTTCCAGGATTTTGACCCAGCGACGATGAAGGATTGGCAATATACTTCCAAGTCAGAATGGTATGTAACTTGGAAGGGAACCTGCAGGTGATGGTGTTCCCATGCACCTGCCGACCTTGTCCTTCTAGATGGTAGAGGTCACGGGTTTGGGAGGTGCTGCCAAAGAAGCCTTGGCATAGCATCTTGTAGATGGTACACACTGCAGCCATGGTAGGCTGGTGGTGGAGGGCCTGAATGTTTAAGGTGGTGGATGGGGTGCCAATCAAGCGGGCTGCTTTGTCCTGGATGGTGTCGAGCTTCTTGAGTGTTGTTGGAGCTGCACTCATCCAGGCAAGTGGAGAGTATTCAATCACACTCCTAACTTGTGCCTTGTAAATGGTGGAAAGGCTTTGGGGAGTCAGGAGGTGAGACACTCGCTGCAGAATACCCAGCCTCTGACCTGCTCTTGTTGCCACAGTATTTATGTGGCTGGTCCAGTTAAGTTTCTGGTCAATGGTGATCCCCCAGGATGTTGATGGTGGGGGATTCGGCGATGGTAATGCCGTTGAATGTTAAGGGGTGGTGGTTAGACTCTCGCTTGTTGGAGATAGTCATTGCCTGGCACTTGTGTGGTGCGAATGTTACTTGCCACTTATACATACAGGTCTTGTTGCATTTGGGCATAGACTGCTTCATTACCTGAGGAGTTGTGAACAGAACTGAACATTGTGCAATCATCAGCGAACATCCCCACCTCTGACCTTATGATGGAGGGAATGTCATTGATGAAGCAGCTGAAGATGGTTGGGCCTAGGACACTGACCTGAGGAACTCCTGCAGCGATGTTCTAGATCTGTCATGATTGACCTTCAACCACTACAACCATCTTCCTTTATGCTAGGTATGACTCCAGCCAGTGGAGAGTTTTCCCCCTGATTCCCATTGACTTCAATTTTACTAGGGCTCCTTGATGCCATACTCGGTCAAATGCTGTCTTGATGTCAAAGGCAGTCACTCTCACGCCACTTCTGGCTTTCAACTCTTTTGTCCATGTTTGGACCAAGGCTGTAATGAGGTGTGGAGCCAAGTGGTCCTGGCTGAACCCAAATTGAGCATCGGTGAGCAGGTTATTGGTGAGTCAATGCCGCTTGATAGCACTGTCGACGACACCTTCCATCACTTTGCTGATGATTGAGAGTAGACTGATGGGGCGGTAATTGGCCGGATTGGATTTGTCCTGCTTTTTGTGGACAGGACATACCTCGACAGTTTTTCACATTGTCGGGTAGATGCCAGTGTTGTAGCTGTACTGGAACAGCTTGGCTAGAGGCACGGCTAGTTCTGGAGCACTAGTCTTCAGCACGACAGCCGGGATGTTGTCAGGGCCCATAGCCTTTGCTGTATCCAGTGCGCTCAGCTGTTTCTTGATATCACGTGGAGTGAATCGAATTGGCTGAAGACTGGCTTCTGTGATGGTGGGGACCTCAGGAGGAGGCTGATATGGATCACCCACATGCCACTTCTGTCTGAAGTTGGTTGCAAACGCTCCAGCCTTGTCTTTTGCACTAGCGTGCTGGGCTCCACCATCATTGAGAATGGGGATATTCATGGAGCCTCCTCCTCCTGATAGTTGTTTAATTATTCACCACCATTCACGACTGGATGTGGCAGGACTGCAGAGCTTTGATCTGATCCATTGATTGTGGGATCGCTTAGCACTGTCTGTAGCATGCTGCTTCCGCTGTTTAGCAAGCATGAGTTGCAGCTTCCCCAGGTTGGCACCTCATTTTTAGGTATGCCTGGTGCTACTCTTGGCATGCTCTTCTGCACTCTTCACTGAACCAGGGTTGGTCCCCTGGCTTGATGGTAATGGTAGAGTGAGGGTTATGCCAGGCCCTGAGGTTACAGATTGTGGTGGAATACAATTCTGCTGCTGCTGATGGCCCACAGCGCCTCATGGATGCCCAGTTTTGAGCGGCTAGATCTGTTCTGAATCTATCCCATTTAGCATGGTGGTATTGCCACCCAACACATATCGTGACTTTCACAAAAACGTCCCAAGGTGCTTCACAGAAACGATTAACAAATAAAATTTGACACCGAGCCACATAAGGAGATATTCGGACAGGTGACCAAAAGCTTGGTCATAGAGTTAGGTCTTAACGAGCGTCTTAAATCAGGAGAGAGAGGTAGCGAGGCGGAGAGGTTTAGGGAGGAAATTCCAGAGCCTAGGGCCCAGGCAGCTGAATTGTGCGGCGATGAAAATCGGGGATGTGCAAGAGGACAGGATTGGAGGAGCGCAGGCCCCGTCTGCCCTCTCAGGTGGTCGTAAAGGATCCTATGGCTCTATTTCGAAGAAGAGCAGGGGAGCTCTCCCCAGTGTCCTGGGCCAATACTTATCCCTCAGGCAACATCACTAAAACAGCTTATCTGGTCATTATCACATTGCTCTTTGTGGGAGCTTGCTGTGCGCAAATTGGCTGCCGCATTTCCTACATTACAACAGTGACTACACTTCAAAAAGTACTTCATGGGCTGTAAAGCTCTTTAGGACGTCCTGAGGTCGTGAAAGGCGCTATAGAAATGCCAGTCCTTTCCTTTTTTAATATCGTACGATGGAGAGAAGGTCAACGATAAGCGGCAGAACCTTCAGCATGACTACATGGCAACTCCACAAAGACCAGCTTCGAATGCACTCTCTGCAACACTGGTTAAGCTGGCAACCATTACGCAAATGATTTGAAACATATTGATATATATGTTGGTAGCAATAAAAGCTCGTCTAGACCTGACTGGCAGTGCTGATGGTGTACACCATTTCGAATTTAGAAGTAAACTGCACTACTTAAGTTAATTGAATCTGCTTCCCTCGCATATTACTGCTTAAATTGTTTTTTAGTCCATCAATGTTAAACATTTGTCAATAAATTAAGCCAAAATCAGAAAATGCAATCTGCCACTGAGACAACCTGAAGTGCCCTTAATAGCTGGACTGCTATTTCCCATGGAGCAGCATGGCAAAGTAAGAATTATGCCTGTAGTCCAGCTTAGCCTGCCTTTTTGCTTGTGAGGTTATCTTTCTGACAGAGAAACTAACAGTAGAACAAAATAATTTTAGGGGGGAGAAATTCGGTGGCGCCCCCTGTGGAGGGCGCTGCCGGCCACCGCCGCCACCAACCTCCCGCTGAATTTCATGGGAGGCATTAGCGGCGCCGCGCCCGGGCACTAGGGGCTTTCTAACCCAATTTTTCCCCCATGTGTCTCCCTTACTGAGTAAGATACCTTCTTCCTTTGTCTCCAGCGGTTATAGAATCATAGAAATATAGGGCACAGAGGGATATGGTAGCATAGTGGTCATGTTACTAGACTGGTAATCCATGTAACCTAGACTAATAATCTGGGGTATGTGAGTTCAAAGCCCATGACAGCAGCTGGTGAGAATTTAAATTCAGTTAATTAAGTAAATCTGGAGTTTTTAAAAAAAAAGCTAGTATCAGTAATGGTGACCACCCATGTGGTTCACTAATGTCCTTTAGTGGAAGGAAATCTGCCGTCCTTACCCAGTCTGGGCCTATATGGGACTCCAGACCCACAGCAATGTGGTTGACTCTTAACTGCCCTCTGAAATGGCCTAGCAAGCCACTCAGTTGTACCAAACCACTATGACAAAGTCAGCACTGTGTGAGTAGCTTCACCACAAGGACTGCAGCGGTTTAAGAAGGTGGCTCACCGCCACTTTCTCAAAGCAATTAGGGATGGGCAATAAATGCCCACATCCCGTGAACAAATAAAAAAAAGGAGGCCATTTGGCCCATCGTGTCTAGCCTAATGGCTTTCCAGCTCTTGGTCCGTAGCCCTGTAGGTTACGGCACTTCAAGTGCATATCCAATAACTTTTTAAATGTGATGAGGGTTTCTGCCTCTACCACCCTTTCAGGCAGTGAGTTCCAGACCCCCACAACCCTCTGGGTGGAAAAAAATTCTCCCCAACTCCCCTCTAATTCTTCCAATTACTTTAAATCTATGCCCTCTGGTTAGTGACTTCTCTGCTAAGGGAAATAGGTCCTTCCTATCCACTCTATCTAAGCCCCTCAGCCTCCTCTGTTTGAAAGAAAACTACTCCAGCCTATCCAATTACTGAATGTTGTGTTTTTTCTTTGATTGGAATGCCGTGGGATAAAGATCCCGTGTAATAATTTAACAAGGGTGAAATTGGTCGCTCTTCGTAGCACAAAATGGGCGTTTGCGAATCGGTAGTCCATTTTACATCTCTCCTGATGAAAAGTCAATCTGGCAGGGTGTAAAATTAGCTGCCGATGCGCGATCGCCCATTTTGGGCTCCTGCCCAAGACCTATTACAGCACCAAAGACTCCGGTCTACAGAAGATGTTTCGGTAACTTGCAGAGAAAACTGCCTCACTGAAAAGATTGGTGCAAGAGGGCTTACAATCCCAAAATACTGCGGATGTTATAAGGAAGCCAAAGTGAACACGACTAAATTAGAGCAATCTCCACCATTTAAAAACTGGACTCATTTTCCGATACACATATATGGACTGAGTTAGTTAGGCGCATGGGAAATTACAAGAAAGAACTTGCATTGATATAGCTCCTTTTGCAACTTCAGAAGGTCCCAACGTATCAGAACATGGCTCCGTGGGTAGCACTCTCACTTCTGAGTCAGAAGATTGTGGGTTCACATCCCACTCCAGAGACTTGAGCACAAAAATCTAGGCTGACAAGCCGGTGCAGTGTTGACGAAGTGCTACACTGTCAGAGGCGCCGTCTTTCGAATGAGATGTTAGGCTGCGTCTGCCCTCTCACGTGCATGTAAAAGATCCCATGGCACTATTCAAAGAAGAGCAGCGAGTCCTCCCTGGTGTCCTGGGTTAATATTTATCCTTCAACCAACATTCCTAAAACAGATTACCTGGTCGTTATCGGATTGCAGTTTGTGGGAGCTTGCTGCGCACAAAATGGCTGCTGCGATTCTTACATTACAACAGTGATTACACTTCAAAATTATTTCATTGGCTGTAAAACGCTTTGGGATGTCCCGAGGTCATGAAAGGTGCTTGTTTTATTTTGGTGCAAAATGTCCTTGCTTTCCTCACAGGGATAATGTATAAATCAATGAGAGGTGAATGGCGAATTGCCGATAACTAACCTTTAGTCCCTCACGTTGGTCAATCAAATCTGCCATCCAACTCAACTAAAATTTCCAGCCATCATTCCCTGGATTAGATCTTTTACGATTGAACGATGCATTGATTTTGAAAACCAATTTGGTATGTTCAAATATGTGACAAGTGCAATAATCTTATCCAAACGCTAAACGAGTGAGATGTCATATTTAATAGTTGGGTCAGATCAATACCAACAGTGCATTACAGACTTCAGTTCTTGGTTTATCTAAATGATTCAGTAAACAGTGTCGGGCTGTGATAGGAATGGGAAAAGAAATAGACAATCTACATCCCCAGATAAGGGCTTTGAACCACCTTGCCTCTACTTTTTGGAGCTCTCTCCCTAAATCCCTCGGCACAGCCACACCTCTCCTTATCTTCCAAAGTCTCCTCAATACGTTCCTTTCTATCCCCCCATCCCCCTCTGTGACATTGACTAGGCGGTTAAATTATGAGGTTTTATGAAAAGAAAATCATGTTTAACAAATTTATTAGAGCTTTTTGAGGATGTAAGTAGCACGGTAGGTAAAGGGGAACCAGTGGATGTAGTATATTTAGATTTCCAAAAGGCATTTGGTAAGGTACCACATAAAAGGTTATTACACAAGCTTAGGGCTCATGGGGTTGGGGGTAATATAGTAGCATGGATAGAGGATTGGTTAACGGACAGAAAACAGAGAGTAGGGATAAACGGGTCATTTTCCGGTTGGCAGGCTGTAACTAGTGGGGTGCCGCAAGGATCAGTGCTTGGGCCTCAGCTATTTACAATCTATATCAATGACTTAGATGAAGGGACCGAGTGTAATAATAAATCTGAGATAGATTTTTGGGCTCTTGGGAAATCAAGGGATATGGGGATCGGGCGGGAAAGTGGCATTGAGGTCGAAGATCAACCATGATCTTATTGAATGGCAGAGCAGGCTCGAGGGGCCGTATGACCTATTCCTGCTCCTAATTCTTATGTTCTTATGACAGGTTCAATAAACTTGGCTTGTATTCTATTGAGTTTAGTAGATTAAGGGGCTGATCTGATCGAGGAGTTCAAAATGTTAAAAGGATTTGATTGGGTAGATACGGAGAAACTATTTCTTATGGTGAGGGAGTCAAGAACAAGGGGACATGATCTTAAAATTAAAGCCAGGTCATTTAGGAGTGAAGTCAGGAAGCACTTTTTCACACAAAGGGTAGTGGAAATCTGGAACTCTCTCTTCCACAATGCTGTGGATGTTGGGGGTCAATTGGAGCTTAAGACTGAGATAGAAAGATTTCTGTTCGATAAGTTTATCAACGGATATGAAGCTAAGGTGGAAACATGGAGTTAAGAGATCAGCCATGATCTAATTCAATGGTAGAGCAGGCTTGAGGGGCTGAATGGCCTACTCCTGTTCCTATATCCGTTTAGTAAAATATCCCAAGGCGCTTCACAGGAGCTTACTCAAACAAAATTTGACACCGAGCCACATAAGGAGATATTAGGGCAGGTATGGTGGTCACAGAGGTAGGTTTTAAGAAGCATCTTAAAGGAGGAGAGCAAGGTAGAGAGGCAGAGAGATTTAGGGAGGAAATTCCACAGCTTAGGGTCTAGGCAGCTGAAGGCACGGCAGCCAATGGTGGAACCATTTTATGCATTTTCACTTTAAAAAAATTCAAGGTGGGGTGGTGGGTGGGTAGAAGTGCCTAACAAAGTGTCAGTATTTGGGGGCCTGAGGAGCGGGTTATCCATGTTCCCTTCCTAACAGCACTGTGGGAGTACATTCACCGCACAGACTGCAGCGGTTCAAGAAGAAGGCTCACCACCACCTTCTCAAGGGGCAACTAGAGATGGGTAATAAATACCGGCCCTGCCAGCGACGCCCACATCCCAAGAATGAATTTAAAAATATATATTTTAAGCAGGTCAATGGAATAGTAGAACAGTGGTTCTGATACTGGGCTAACAAACCCAGAAGTCGATGACTTCAAATCACACCTTGACAAATTATTTGTGAAAATAGGAACATAAGAAATAGGAGCAGGAGTCGGCCATTTGGCCCCTCGAGCCTGCTCCGCTATTCAACAAGATCATGGCTGATCTTCTACCTCAACTCCACCTTCCCGCACTATCCCCATATCCCTTGATTCCCTTAGTTCCCAAATATTTATTGACCTCTGTCATGAATATACTCAATGACTGAGCATCCACAGCTCTCTGAGGTGGAGCATTCCAAAGATTCACAACCCTTTGAGTGAAGAAATTTCTTTTCATCTCAGTCTTAAATGGCCTACTCCTTATTCTGTGACTGTGGCCCCTGGTTCTAGACTCCCCAGCCAGGGGAAACATTTTCCCAGCATTAACCCTGTCAATCCCCTTAAGAATGTTATATGTTTCAATTAGGTCACCTCTCAATCTTCTAAACTCTAGGGAATATAGGCCTAGTCTACTCAATCTCTCCTCATAGGGCAATCCCCCCATCCCAGGAACCAGTCTAGTGAACCTTCACTGCACTCCCTCTAAGGCAAGTATGTCTTTCCTTAGGTAGGGAGACCAGAACTGTACACAGTACTCTAGGTGTGGCCTCACCAATGCACTGTATAATTGTAGTAAGACTTCTTTACTCTTGCACTCTAATCCCCATCCTACTAGTTACATCTCCAAAAAACTCTTCACAGATTTGTCAAACATGATTTTCCTTTCATAAAACCATGTTGACTCTGCCTAATTAAATTACAATTTTCTAAGTGCCCTGTTACCATGTCCCTAATAATAGTTTCTAGCATTTTGCCTACTACTGATGTCAGGCTAACTGGCCTATAGTTTCCCGTTTTTTCACTTCCTCCTTTCTTAAACAGCGGGGTTATGTTTGCTACCTTCCAATCCTTGGGGACTGTTTTAGAATCTAGGGAATTCTGGAAGATTAATACCAATGCATCCACTATCTCTGCAGCTACCTCTTTTAAAACCCTAGGATGCAGGTTGCCAGGTCCAGGGGATTTGTCGCCACTTAGTCCCATTAATTTCTCCAGTACTATGTCTTTGCTTAAACTGATTTCTTTAAGTTCCTCATTCTCTCTAGACCCTTGGTTCCACATTATTTCCAGAATGTTTTTTGTGTCTTCTACCATGAAGACAGATACAAAGTATTTGTTTAATGTCTCTGCCATTTTCTTAATGCCCATTATAATTTCTCCTGTCTCAGCCTCTAATGGGCCCATGTTTACTTTCACTGATCTCTTCCTATTTACATACCTATAGAAACGTTTACAATCTGTTGTTATGTCTCTTGCTAATTTACTCTCATATTCTTTTTTCTCTTTCCTGTAAGGGTTTCGTGTCTCAGACGGTGCTGGTGCGAGGTTAGGCCTTCGTTGCCTAATACTATTGCTTGCTCTGGTCTCCGGCCAGCCTTATTGCAATAAGCACCTGTGAGTGGTTCGACCCACTCGCCCTTACGGTTCTAACACTGGACTTAGGTGCAGGAGCAGTAATGCAGAGAAAAACTCAAATAGACCCGGTTGAATAGTACGAAATGGAAATCTTTATTGCATAGCGTCCAAAATCATGAAGTACATGTCATAGGCGCAAATTAACGAGAGTACAAGTATACATACATTCATAAAGCTTGGTCTACGGTAATGAAGAACGCACGGCACATCGTAAAAAAGGGGAACACATTATACTTTATCCTTAATAAAACCACCCTCCCTTATCAATACCTACACTACGTCTAGATTTGTAGGATCGGGAAACATGCTCACCACTCGTGTTATTTCGGAGAATTTTAAAGTGAGGCACTCGGCTCGTTTCGCTGCAGCGCCTGACTGTCACGTGTTTGGAAGGGTCTCTGTACCCCACTTGTTTATCTTCGCTTCTGCGACAAGCAGGCCAGACTCCCTGTTGTCATGAAGAAGTCGATGGACCCAAACCGGATCGTGCAGTAACCCGTAGAATTCAGAAGAATGAGTTCTGTATTTATATTTTCGGGCGCGGTCGGGGTTTACTGACCGTGGCGGCACGTGGATACTTCTTCTTTTCTTGCCGTTTCGTCTTGTCTTTTTCGGGCCTTCGGGTCCAGACACCGTTTACCGACCCTCGGGATGGTGCACCCTGCTACTTGCCCTTGTCGGGGCGGCTCGTCCCGATTGAGCTCCACCCAACATTCGACCAGTGCGGCTAAAAGTCAAGAGTCAACAGAGTCCAGCCCTAAAGAAGAGCTTCAGCCAGCGGTCGAGCGAGTCAAGAGAATAAGAGTTCAGCAGTCAGATAAGAGACCGAATCCAGCGCATAAGAGTCCAGCCCGAGTCAAGAGTCAGCAGAGATAAGAGCCAGCTGGGAGAATAAGAGTCGAATCAAGAGGCCGATGGACATTTGCTCTCTATAGTTATAGTGCTGTGTCCTCTTATCTCCCGCTCAAATCTTAATGTTTGTCCTTTGTGTAATATTTGGTGCTCAAAACTCCCAGCATGGGGCGGTTGTCTTCTTTAACGGGTTTCGGTAGCACCTGAAACTGGCCAACTATCCGTTAATGTTTTCCCCATTGTTGACCCAGCCAGGATGTGTATGAATCGTCTCCCTGACTGGTTTTGGGGGCCCCCGAATACTGACTTAATCACCCATCAATGTCTCTCTCATTGTAGAGCCGGGGGGGTATTTGTGTATTGACGTGTCTGGATGGGCCTTCGACTGCCCAGTACAATGATCCTTTCTGTGCATAGGAAAATGATTCCAGCACTTATATCTTTGCTATTGTTCCAAATGCAAACGGGTTGCATCCTGTCTTTATCAGTGTTTACCGAGTATGATCCAATCTTATACTAAATGTATATTCGACGCCATTTTGTCTGCCCACTGTGTTTCTGGAAGCTTCTGCCACGATGCTCGGCGGCCATTTTACAGGCTTCTGTGTCCTTTATTATCAGGACAGCACTTCGTTTAATAAAACTGATCAAACAAATCTGCTTCTCTTGTGTTATTTTGAATCGCGATAATTGCAAAACTTTACATTCCTTATCAATTTCTTGGTCCTCCTTTGCTGAATTTTAAAATCCTCCCAATCCTCAGGCTTACAACTCTTTTTGGCAGCATTATAAGCCTCTTCCTTTGATCTAATGCTATCTTTAACTTCTCTTGTTAGCCACGGTTGGACCACTTCTCCTGTGGGGTTTTTGTGCCTTAAAGGAATGTACATTTGTTGTAAATTATGTATTAAATCTTTAAATGCTAGCCATTGCTTGTTTACCATCATAAATTTTAAAATAACAAAATACTGCTGATGCTGGAAATTTGAAATAGCAACAGAAAGTGCTGGAAATATTCAGCAGGTCAGGCAGCATCGAGGAGAGAGAAATAGAGTCAACGTTTTGGGTCTTGACTCTATTTCTCTCTCCTCGATGCTGCCTAACCTGCTGAGTGTTTCCAGCACTTTCTGTTGTTATATCTTTTAATGTAGTTTTCCAATCTACTTTAGCCAACTCACCTCTCATACCTTCGTAGTTTGCTTCGTTTAGATTTAAGACCCTAGTTTCGAACTTAACTAAATCACTTTCAAACTCAATATCAAATTCTATCATATCATGGTCACTCTTCCCTAAAGGCCACTCTACAACAAGGTTATTAATTAACTCTTTCTCATTGCACAATACTAGATCTAAAATAGTCTGTTCCCCAGTTGGTTCCTCAACATACTGATTTAGAGAACTATCTTTTATACATTCCATTAACTCGTCTTCCACACTATTACTGCAAATTTGGTTTGCCCAGTCTATATGTAGATTAAAGTCCCCCATGATTATTGTATTACCCTTGTTACATGTGCCTCTAATTTCCTGATTTATAAGAACATAAGAACATAAGAAATAGGAGCAGGAGTAGGCCAATTGGCCCCTCGAGCCTGCTCCGCCATTCAATAAGATCATGGCTGATCTGATCCTAACCGCCAATCTACTATCACAGAACCATCTCCTGAACCTAACAGAATTGGACACACGAAATAGGAGCAGGATCAGGCTACATGGCCCCTGGGCCCGCTACGCTACCCACAGGGCCATGACCGATCCGAACCTAGACTCATGTCCAAATTCCTGCTCGCTCCCTGTAACCCTTAATTCCCTTTACTTCTAGGAAACTGTCTATTTCTGTTTTAAATTTATGTAATGATGGAGTTTCTACAGCTTTTTGGGGCAGCATATTCCATGGACCTACCACCCTCTGAGTGAAGTAGTTCCTTCTCATCTCAGTTTTGAAAGAGCAGCCCCTTATTCTAAGACTATGCCCCCTAGTTCTAGTTTCACCCATCATCGGGGACATCCTCCCTGCATCCACCCGATACAACCCCTTCACAATCTTATATGTTTCAATAAGATCGCCTCTCATTCTTCTGAACTCCAATGAGTAGAGTCCCAATCTACCCAACCTCTCCTCATATGTCCATCCCCTCATCCCCGGGATTAACCGAGTGAACATTCTTTGTACTGACTCGAGAGCAAGTATGTCTTTTCTTAAGTATGGACACCAAAACTGTATGCAGTATTCCAGGTGCGGTCTCACCAATACCTTGTACAACTGAAGCAATACCTCCCTATTTTTATATTCTATCCCCTTAGCAATGAAAGCCAACATTCCATTGGTCTTCTTAATCACTTGCTGCACCTGCATACTAACCTTTTGAGTTTCGTGCACCAGGACCCCCAGATCCCTCCAAGTTCTTCTCCAGCCTTGAGGAGATATCTTTAACCCTGGCACCAGGCAGGCAACATAACATTCGGAACTCTCGGTCGCGGCTGCAGAGAACAGTATCTATCCCCCTGACTATACTGTCCCCTACCACAACTACATTCCCTTTCACTCCCCCCACTTGAATGACCTCCTGCACCATGGTGCCATGGTCAGCTTGTTCATCCATCCTGCAGGCTTTTCCCTCATCCACACAGGCAGCAAGAACCTCATACCTGTTGGACAAGGGCAAAGGCTGAGGCTCCTCCAGCACTGCACCTGGGGTCCCCTAACCTGCCTGAGTTGCAGTCACAACTTTCTGTCCCTGACCACTAACCAGATCTGTACCACTACCTAACCTAAGGGGTGTGACTGCCTCCTGGATCGAAGTGTCCAGGTAACTCTCCCCATCCCTGATGCTCCGCAATGTCTGCACCTCAGACTCCAGCTCAAAAACTCTGAGCTGAAGTTCCTCAAGATTTAGGCACTTACTGCAAACGTGGTTGTCTGGGATCACAATGCTCTCCACAAACTCCCACATGCTGCAGTTGCGGCACACCACCTGCACTGCCATCCCTGTTTGAACTTGTTTTATTTAATTAAATTTGTACTTAAGTAACTTAGTTTACAGTTTTGTTTCTTGGCTACTTACTTGATCTAGATTAAGTTATGGGTAATGAAATTAAATATCTCCCTGTAACACAAAGCTCTACAAGTAGTGGAGGCAAAAAGCAACAACTCCTTCCCCCTCTTCTCCAAATTCCCACTCTCTCCAAATTCCCAAATAAAACACTCTGTTCAAGTCCACTCGTTTAATCCCGCTCTGTGCAGACCGCTCTCTGGTAATTTGCAGGATAGCACCAGGGGAAAATAAAGTGACTGTGGAAGTTTCTCGACTGTTGCATAAACCCAGCTGGTTCACTAATGTCCTTCAGAGAAGGAGACCTGTTACCCCTACCCGAGCCTACATCTGACTGCAGTCCCACACTCCATGACTGACTCTATGGACTGGATTTTGTCAGTGTGGGCGGGCTGGGGCGTGTCAGGTGGAAATCGTGTCAGGACCCCGACTCCTAAGTGATGTGTTGAAAAAGTGGGATTTTCCCCTAATTGGGCAATTGATTTCCTGCGTGTGGGAACCCCTGGCCCAATGAGTCTTTTCATCCAGAAAGTCGTCTCCGATGATGTCATCAATGCTGTTGGATTTAAGACCTGCAAGCAGCCTTGCTTCTTCTGGAGACTGGAAACGCTTTGGACATTGTATGAAGGACTTCATTTACCGACCATGTCCACCAGCAAGCAAAAGTGTGCACCTCGTTTTGATGAGCCCTCCCTCCAACCTCTGGTGCAAGGAGCAAGATCTAATAAGGAGGTGCTCTTCCCTTCCTCAGGGAGAAAAAAGCCACCACAGCAGACTAAAGCTGTGTGGCTGCAAGTGGCCCAGGAGGTCAACTCAATCTCTATGTACCGCAGAACCTGGCTACTGTGCAGGAAGTTTCATGATCTTCTCCGCACAGGAAAAGTGAGTATGACTTTCCCATCACCCTCAATCTGATCCCCATTGCCTCTCCTCACCAGCACTCAGCTTTGCCAACCTCTTCCTCCACATCCCACTTGACACTGACATCCTTGCACCCTTACCCATTCCCTCTCTCTCTATGGTCACATTCACTTAACTATTCGACCATGCAGCCCTCACACTCCCTATCACTCTGACGCAATGACAACAACTTACAACACACAGGGAGGGCCCTTTGTCTCCTTCTAAGCATCTATGCTATGGATTCTTTACACTTACTCCTTCATTCTCACTCAAACTCCACTTGTGTCCCTCATTGGAGGAAAAGAGAGCCCACAATAAGAGGCAAAGAGCCATGACAGGAGGAGGGCCACCCTCAGTAGCCCAGCTCACCACCTCGGAGGAGGCGGTCCTGGAAATTGTCGGGATCGAGGATTCCCAAGTGGGGGACGGACAGGCGGGCGCATCACAGCAAGCTGGTGACAGAATAGTTTGTCATCTCTCTCATTGACATTGTACGAGTGACTGATAATGATTCTGATGCTCTAACAGATTGACTTATGATCATCTGCACAATTCAATGTGCATGCAACCTTTACCTCACATCTCTAACTCTTTCCTTTACTCCCCGACAGGACCATCGACAGCCCCAATCCCCACTGTCCAGGATGAAGAGCCTGAGCTTCCAGACTCCTCAGAGGAAGCTGCAACCTCTGAGGGCGCTCTGTCAGCAGAATTAAGCGCACCCTGCACCAGCGCAGACACTCACACCTCGGTGGGACCTTCGGGACATAGAGTAGAGTTGTCACCTGGTGTATCACAGCTCACAAGTGAGCATCAGCAGATGGTGGAGACAGGGACAGCAGTGGAGAGTCCTTGTCGCAGAGGAGAGGACGCTCCCAGCTCGGCTCCACTGCATGTCGACCCTGTGCCTCCGGGTCCATCCAGAAGGAGAGCGGTGCTGGAACTCCAGGAACAGATGCAGGAGTCTCTCTCAGGTTTTGTCTCCAGGGTCGCTGCGAGTGTGGAGGGAATGGAGGAGTCCATCGCTAACATGAGCAGAGCCTTTGTGGAGGCATTGGCGCATGAACGTATCACCACGGAAAGGATGGCAACCTCCTTGGAAAGGATGGCTACCTCCATGGTAAGGCTGGCTGCCGTAGAGGAGAGGATGGCTATGGTAGAGGAGAGGATGGCTACGACCATGGAGGAGCTTAGTTGCCAGGGTATGGAAAACATGGTAATTGTTCAGAATAGACTGACATCTCTTGAGGAGCGATGGTCAGCTATTGAGCAAACAAACCAGACCTTCATGCAAGTCCTCTGGAGTAGGACTTCCAGTGCAGAAACGGGTCCTCATGGCCCCCCTGCAGTGCAGCAAGGTGCTGTCCAGCCACTTGCTAGCACTGAAGTGGGGCTGACCCATGAGAGGGATGTTGGTGGCATACAACAAGGAAGTGGGGGCTCCTCTCCAAGTGCTCACACAACCATGCCACTGCAGAGCCCTCGGTCAGAGCCCCAACAGAGTCCCCACCCAACTGAGATCGGCGTCTCAACCCCTGCACAGCCGCAGGAGCAGCAGACTGTTGCCAAGCCCTCACAGGTTCGCAACCCCAGAGGACGCTCGCCAAAGGTGTTGAGACAGGAGCAGCAAGAAAGTGAGCAAGGGGCCTCCACATCTGCTGAAGCACAGGGGAAGCACTACGTAGGAGCACACGTAAGAGGAAGATAATGCACAAGTAGTCACAAGGGTAGTCACTTGGGTGTAATGTGTTTAATTTTGAAAAGCATCAGTTGCTTATTGTCATAAAAAATTCTGATGGCAAACTGTTGAAGTTGTGGCCCGTGTCATTTCGCTAATGGGACTTCCACATTGAGGGCTTAGGGCGACTTGCAATTGTCAGTATGGTGGTCAGAGTGATAGGAATCTGCAGGTTCTTGGCCATTGTCGATGGTCTGATAAGAAGGTGCGAGGCAAAAGTGTTTGATTGTGCAGGCTAAGCAAATCTGGCCAAGATGAGTGTGTCCCTTGCATCCCGGGCAGCAATGTTGTCGCGCGCTGGAGCCTTCTGGCCTGTGCAGCTTCAGGTGGGTGAGCAGCAGCTTGGCGCTCCTGTTGTTGCTGCTGCTGTTGGTGGTGCTGTTGTTCATGGTTCTGCTGCTGCCACGGCTGGTCTTCGTCCGAATCTGATGTCCAGGAGGAAAGGAAATAAATGGTTCCCATGCTTCTGTTATATGCTTCAGTTGAGGAAGCGCTCAGTCAAGGTGGTGAGAGGGGTTTCCCAGGAGGTCACACTGGAGATGGGTGTCAGGCTCCAAACTTCCACAACAATGAGTAGGCCTGCTAAAAGTTCCCCCAGGCCTGAGACAACAAAGTTCTGCCACCTGCAAATGATGATTGCTGAAAACTCCTTTTTAATGGTGGAGCTGCAGCTGTTAGTAAGCAATCCACTTGTGAGGCCGCCAGGTTTCACTGGCGTGTTTCAGAGGAGACGTGCAGCAGGAGGGAAAAGTGGTAAAAGCAGAAAGGCCTCTCAAAATGGGATTATAGAGGCACTTAACTGGTTGTTAAGGGCCTTAAGGGCCTATCCCGCCTCTTGGAGGCGGGATGGAAACGGGGTCAGAAAACACGCATTTGGCAAAGTTGCTCCGAGGTGGGATGGAGGCGGGATCGGACCCGCCCGCCATTTTTTGCGATTTTACCACCTCACACGCCTCCAATCCCGCCTCCTCTGGCCTGGCAAAATCAAGCCCTTAATGTTATTCTGAAGTGACCGAGCCATACGAGGACAATGCCCACCATCACCATCTCAGGCTGATTAGAGATGAGCAGTAAATGCTTCGCTGTCATCTTGAGAACAAGGTAAAGATAAAAGTCCTTGACTAAAATGACGGACAGAAGAATTTCAAAAGAATGCATATCATTCACTCACTAATATCCCACAGTGTCATTTTTAAATGTCTCTGTATTCTCAAAAAACAAAAAACACATAAAATATTTTGGATGATATAGGAACTGAGATTTTAAAAAATGTAAATAAGAACATAAAAATTAGGAGCAGGAGTAGGCCATTTGGCCCTTCGAGCCTGCTCCACCATTCAATAAGATCATGGCTGATCTTCAACCCCAACTCCACTTTCATGCCCGATCCCCATATCCCTTGGTTCCCCCAGAGTCCAAAAATCTATCGATCTCAGCCTTGAATATACTTAATGACTGAGCATTGAGCCTCCACAGCCGTCTGGGGTAGAGAATTCCAAAGATTCACAAATCTCTGAGTGAAGAAATTTCTCCTCATCACAGTCCTAAATGGCCTACCCCCTTTTTTATATACAATGAAGCTAGATATGGCATCAAAAAAATACAAAAGCACATTTTTAGACAAATGCTTAATCTTTCAGTGAAGCAAGTGAGAGCATTAAAAGTTCAAATTTCATTAACAGTTGGAAAACCTGAAGGAAATGATCAGGGAGATGGGAGCATAAATGCAGCATTCAGAGCTGTGAAGGCGAATTGCAGTCAGTATGTAATTATTTTATGTCAAACTGAATTAATGGTTTATTTGAATAGTGTCAAATTAAATTTTGAAGCATTACTGTCAGGTTATAAAGGCTTTAGAAAAAACATTGCTAGTAACATTTATCTTGCCGCTTTAGTAACAGGAATGACTGTCTCCAACAAGTGAGAGTCTAACCACTGCCCCTTGACATTCAACGGCACTACCATCGCCAAATCCCCCAACATCAACATCCTGGGGGTCACCATTGACCAGAAGCTTAACTGGACCAGCCACGTAAATACTGTGGCAACAAGAGCAGGTCAGAGGCTGGGTATTCTGCGGCGAGTGTCTCACCTCCTGACTCCCCAAAGCCTTTCCACCATCTACAAGGCACACTAATGAAAGTTCTCTGAGATATATGCATCAGTTAGTGCCGGAAAATTAGGTACAAACCTGACCATTGCTTTACGGTTAGTCTTAATTCAACACTTCAGTGGTCACTGCATCTAAATTGATTTATAATTCCTCAACTAAGAGACAAAAGCTAAAGGTTACTATACTATTCTTACAGGGCTTGACAGGGTAGATGCAGGGAGGATGTTTCCCTGGCTGGGGAGTCTAGAACCAGGGGTCACAGTCTCAGAATAAGGGGTCGGCCATTTAAGACTGAGATGAGGAGAAATTTCTTCACTCAGAGGGTGGTGAATCTTTGGAATTCTCTACCCCAGAGGGCTGTGGAGGCTCAGTCGTTGAGTATATTCAAGACAGAGATCGATAGATTTTTGGATATTAAGGGAATCAAGGGATACAGGGATAGTGCAGGAAAGTGGAGATGAGGTAGAAGATCAGCCATGATCTTATTGAATGGCGGAGCAGGCTCGAGGGGCCAAATGGCCAACTCCTGCTCCTATTTCTTATGTTCTTATACGACAATATGCAGAGAAATCAATAGCAGTATAATATTAACAGACTTCAGGACAGTCTGATTAACCGTTTCCTTACAACCTTTATAACACTGAATGATACAGGGGCTCAAAGGAATAATATCTGTCCTATTCTTTTTTTATTCGTCCATGGGATGTGGGCGTCATTGGCAAGGCCAGCATTTAATTACACTTGAGAAGGTGGTGGTGAGCTGTCTTCTTGAACCACTGCAGTCCGTGTGGTGAAGGTACTCCCACAGGGTTGTTAGGGAGGGAGTTCCAGGATTTTGACCCAGCGACGATGAAGGAACGGCAATATACTTCCATGTCAGGATGGTGTGTGACCTGGAAGGGAATTTGGAGGTGGTGGTGTTCCCATACGCCTGCTGCCCTTGTCCTTCTAGGTGGCGGAGGTCGCAAGTTTGGGAGGTGCTGCCGAAGAAGCCTTGGCGAGTTCGGGCAGTGTAAATCTGGAGTTAGATTTCAACCTGACTCAAGAGTGAAGTGGAGTGAGATTCCCTGCCAAACATGTTATAAAACCTGCTTAAGACGCAAGTAACTGTGTTTATTCTTCCCTCCCCAGAACCTCTCAATCTCAGTTATTTACATATTTTTTGCTTCCTTTCTAGTCCATGTTGAGTTTGCGGTATTCCCTTACGAGTGCGTTCACACTGCAGCTCCCTTTCTGAGGCCAATCGCTGCGGCTGGGGTTCCACTGCGGACGGACCATGTTGACGTTGCTTGGCTCCTGACCGGCTGGACTTCCTGTTTAGGAGAGAGAGCTGTGTGCACAGACCTGGATGCAGCACGGGCACCCAACAGTAGAGCCGGGGAGAATCCCCTGCTCTCGAAACATTTAAATTAAGGCCAGGGATTCCACTTCACTCTGGAGTCAGGCTCAACTCTGACCTACACTGCCCGCTCAGTGTCAGCATGAAGCGAAATAGACTCTGTACTTACGCTAAACTTGCTGTGTAAATGCACCTTAAGATGCAAATGCTTTATTTATTTGTCTATTCTTCCCTCCTCCCTTCCTTCCTTTTTCTCAGTTATTTATATAAGTATAAAAAATCATTTTTCTCCCATTTAGTTCCATAGTTGGAGATGTAGCTCTCGTCATTGGTGCAGTGTTGCTATCAGGGATGCTTTTGCTGACGTTGAGTCTGGAATGACCAGCATCCTGACCAGGTGCCCATGCTCCATGGTTGACCAGTGGATTGATTCTGGCCACAGTGTCCAAGTTCAGTAGTAAAATACCTCATTAACATTCCTCTCCGGCCCTCGTATGAACATCATTCTCCTTCAGCGACACGAAAATAAAACTCTCATCCCCAATGGCACCACTAGCTCTGAATCTTTTGGGGCGGGGGGGAATTTTAACATGGACGAGCGCGTGGGATCGTGTGTGGTTGGGGATTTAAATCGGTAAAAATTCGGAGCGCGTCGGGAAGCCGGCTTCAACCCTCCACCTTCCGGGTTTTAGGAGGGGGCGGGGGACAAAGGGTGGGCAACCAACCCGCTTTGCAGAGCTCACAGTGGGCGGCCAGGTTTCCCAGGCCTTGGAAAAGCCGACAGCTGAAGCAAGGCGAGGACAACTTCGAGGAGCAGGTATGGGCCTTTACAGCAATGCTTGTGGGCCAGGAGGAGCCGGAGTGCTTCCCCCGTGCCCCCACCCCCCCAAGCTCACTCCCCATACAAAGGCCCCCGGGGTCTGGGAACAACGCCCCCTCCCCCCGGGATCGAACCCTCCCCCTGGGGTTGTGGATCGGACCTACCTGGTCCTGCGGCCTCCACCCGACTGGAAGCCAAGCCTGTCAATCAGGCTGACTTCCGGGCAGAGAACCTGTCAGGACCAAAAGACTCATGCTGTGGAGTTAAATCACCACAGCATGTCGGGAAACCTAGACTTCCAGGTTTCCCATCAGAAACTTTGCCCCCACCCCACCACTCCTGTCTACACTCTGTAAATATCCAGGCCTTTATGTAACACCTTGCATTGTATAAAACCAGCTCACTCCCACCTTTGTATCAGAAGGTTGTGGGATCGGGCCCCCCATCTGGACTTGAGCATATAGTCCAGTCTGCCACTCCAATGCAGTACTGAGGGAGCACTGCACTGTCGGAGGTGCCGTCTTTCACGTAAGTTATCAAACCGAGGCCTTATCTGCCTGTTCAGGTGGATGCAAGGTTGCCAACATGCCCAGATTGGCCGGGACTCTCCCGGAACTGAGGATTAATCAGCCCAGGAGAGAAGTACCTTCCATTGGCAGTTCGTGCCTCTATGGTCCGAAGCTGCACTCTGCACTGCTATTGGTGGATAGTTCCTAAATCCACCAATTGCCAACAACCCCAAGCCTAGTTCGAGCAGATAAAGTCCATGCAGCGACAATTAAAGGCAGCTTGCATTGTGGGACACCACCTGGCGTTCAGCATCAAGCTACCGACCAATAGGATAAGCGAGACAAGCTCCTTTTTAAAAAAAAATGGTTTCATCCTCCGCTCCTGTAGCCTCGATCTGCCGGAGAACGGGACTGGTTTAATTTTGTGGAGAAATTACTTTTATACTTATGCTTTGCATTGATAACAGTTCATTCTGATGCAAGAGGGTCCTGGCTGGTGTGCAGCGCTGTCAGCGTGGATTGGGGGTCAATGGTACCTCAGCCGGGCAGTTCAATTGGATTTACGCTTGTGAGGGATAGTGGCCCAGAAATTAGACTTCGATGGTTGCCGCGCCTGCCTTTATGGTTCGGGCCCACACGAACTTCTGGTCCTGGGCCTCTCCCTGGTGCCGGCGCGCAGTGTGTGCGTGTCCCAGAGGCTAAGTTAGTTCGATGCGACCTCTGGGATCACATGGGCCAGTTAGAGCCAATGGCAGCACACCATCTTTCATTCATAGTTTTGACAGGAGAACTGTCAAAACTATGAATACAACTTGCCCCAAAAGAACAGCTAAACCTCAATTAAATTTAAAAAAAAACATCACATTAATAAAATAACTATAGTTAAATAAATTAACCACTTTAAACAAAAATTAAAATTTTTGAAAAAATTTAAATTCTTTTTAAAAGTTATAAAAATAAACTTACCTTTCTTTAAAGTCTCTAAAAAAGATAAACCTGTTGAAAAAATTTAAAATAATACTTAATTAACTACTTACCTTGTTAAAAGGGGGTCTTACGCCTCCTTTTTTCATGTGTAAATTCTTCCATACTTACCCTCGCGTTCAAACCTGAAAAAAAACCTAAGTGTGCTGCGTGCGCACAGCCTGTAGGAACCGCCCCCTTCGCAATATCGGAAGTGCCGGTTTCCCGCGCATGCGCAGTGCATGCAGGAAACCGGCACTTCGGGACCAAATACGGGTGAGTACACAGTGCGTACTCTCCCGTATTCGGCCAAATTTCTGGGCCAGTGTGTCATTGTTCAGCTTGTATTCAGCACAGCCTGTGATCAGTAGTGGCATTTGGTGTGGCCTCTTTATAACATGCCTTAGAATAATGCGATCCTGCTTACATTGCTGCATGCTGATCTGTCCAAAGAGTTTTCAAACATCCTTTTTTCTTTTGTTTTATGTACAGTTACTTATTTGCACAAGAAACATTTGGCGAGATCGCAAGTAAAATCACAGTGAGAAAGAATTTCTCTAATCGTTATATGTAGCTAAATCCTAAATGGAGTTAGAAAAACTTCCTCTGCTATTTCGAGCAAGATTTTTTTTTATATTCGTTCCTGGGATGTGGGCGTCGCTGGCAAGGCCAGCATTAATTGCCCATCCCTAATTACCCTTGAGAAGGTGGTGGTGAGCTGCCTTCTTGAACCGCTGCAGTCCGTGTGGTGAAGGTCCAGTATCATGACCAACATTCATCCCTCAATCACCACCAGCACCAAACATATTGGCCCGTATTTTCCGATCAGAGGCTTCCTGTGTGCGGAGGCCTCCGATCTGGAAAAATCTACGAACTTACCTGAGGGCTCCGAGGTGCGGACACTTCCACTCCTGGGCCTCTCCAAACTCGAAATGCGCAGGGCCCACGTATCCCAGAGGCGCAGGCGGTTCGCAAGCGTCCCTGCGATCACGTGGGCCATGGGGAGCCAATAGGAGAAGGGAATCTTCCCTTCATACACTTGACAGATAGACCTGTCAAATATATGAATGGAGATCACCCCAAAAACACTCTAAAACATTAAATACATTTTTTTTTTAAATCACTTTTTTAAAATGAGTTCAAATGACAATAAATTAAATATTTTAAACAAAAATGTAATTTTTTGAAAAAAATAATTAAAGTTTTTTACAGGGCTAAAAATAAACTTACCTTTTTTAAAAGTATTTTTAAATGATAAATGAGTGCAATTTAAAAAAAAACTTTTTGAACTCTTATGCTGGTAAAAGCAGGCCTTACCCACGCTTTTACCAGACGTAAGATTTCTAAGGGTTTTCTGCGGGCGGAGGTTGTGCAGAAAGCGGAACTATCTCCCTGCAGAGGCCCTTCTCCCGGGACAGGCGGAGGATCTGTCAAGAGCATTCTCGACAGATCGGAAATGCCGGTTTTCAGCACACGCACTTGGCATGCCTAAAACCGGCATTTCCAATGTCCCTACAGGTGTGTACATAGCGCGTACACACCCGTAGGCCTCGGAATAGACAGCCCATTAACTGGTCATTTATCGCATCGCTGTTAGTGGGACCACACTGTTTGCAAATTGGCTGCCATGTTTGCCAACATAACAGCAGTGATTAACCTTCAAGAAGAGCAGTTCACTGGGTGTAAAGTGCTTTGGGATGTCCCAAGGAAGTGCATGATATAAATGCAAATTATTTCTTAAAATACTGAAAAAACTCTTAAATCATTTTATATTTGATAATTGTTCCCCTGCTCATGCCTCACAGTTAGTACTTAGAAAATGTCTCTTTTCTTCTTAGGCAGTCCCTCGGAACCGAGGATGACTTGCTTCCACACTAAAAATGAGTTCTCAGGTGACTGATGAGTCCAATGCGGGACCTACAGTCTCTGTCACAGGTGGGGCAGACGGTGGTTGAAGGGGCAGGTGGGTGGGGTGCTTGGGTCGACGTGCGCGCCTTCCGCTGTTTGCGCTTGGCTTCCGCTTGCTCCTGGCGAAGAGACTCGAGGTGTTCGGCACCTTCCCGGATGCTTCTCCTCCACTTTGTATGGTCTTGGGCCAGGGATTCCCAGGTGTCGGTGGGAATGTTGCACTTTTTCAAGGAGGCTTTGAAGGTGTCCTTGAAGCGTTTCCTCTGCCCACCTGGGGCTCTCTTGCCGTGTCGGAGCTCCGAGTAGAGCGCTTGTTTTGGGAGTCTCCTGTCGGGCATGCGGACGATGTGACCTGTCCATCGGAGCTGATCGAGCGCGGTCAATGCTTCGATGCTGGGGATGTTGGCCTGAGTGAGAACACTGACGTTGATTCACCTATCCTGCCAATGGATTTGCAGGATCTTGCGGAGGCAGCGTTGATGGTACCTCTTCAGTGCATTGAGATGCCTGCTGTACATGGTCCATGTCTATTTGACCTGTGACATCTGTTGTGGTGGTGCAGTCTGTAAGCCTCGCTGTCCTATTCTCAGGCTTGTATTTTGTTTTGACCCGCGAATTACAGGGGAAATAATTAATGAATCACCCAAAAGCTCTTAAGTTAAATAAGGCTGTTTATTAAAGGAAAAGAAGAGAGACGAAAACAAAAACACTTATAGATTTAAATGGCAATACAATGCCCTTCTTAGTCTACCCGGCAATACAATGCCCTTCTTAGTCTACCTGGCAATACAATGCCCTTCTTAGTCTACCTGGCAATACAATGCCCTTCTTACTCTACTCTTAACAATAAAGATCCTCTAGTAATACAATGCCCAAATATGTTCTAAGTAAATGGTCATACAATCACCCCGAAGCGGCCAGCTCCTGTTGATTGTAGCTCTCTCCTTCCGACGATCGGTCGGGTTTGTTTCTTGGTGACTGCAGCTCTCCTTCTGACCCCTCGACTGCAGTAACGAAGTTACCTTAACAGCTTCTTTTATATCTTTTCCTTTAAACGGTGGGCAGGGTGTTCCATCGCCAAGGCCTCATTGACCTATCGACGATAGCCTTAGATCATGATAACCAATAATATATTGCGGCTTTTGTTTAAAACATAAAGTTAAAGCCCGCATGATCATAAACCTCCTTTTCAGTAAATTTCCATCATGTGAAGACCACAGTAACAGTTGATTGGCTGGATAGCTCACGCAAATGTCAACCGTCTAGCTGGCAAACTTTCTGATAAGGATTGCTTATTGAAGATGCCCATTGAGTTCTGTGTTATCTCGTCAAGGCCTAATCCCTCATTGTTTACACAGACGTCTCCTTTAGCTACACAATGGGTTCGATTTTGCCAGGCCCGAGGAGGCGGGAATGGAGGCGTGTGGGGTGTTAAAATTGCAAAAAATGGTGGGCGGGCCCAACCCCGCCTCCATCCCGCCTCCGAGCAATTTTCCCAAATGCGTGGTTTCTGATCCCGTCTCCGTCCCGCCTCCAAGAGGCGGGATAGGCCCTTAAGGCCCTTAACAACCACTTTATTGCCTCTATAATCCCATTTTGAGAGGCCTTTCTGATTTTAACACTTTTCTGACATGATGCACGCCTCCTCTGAAACACGACGGTGAAACCTGGCGGTAGCACACTTGGATTGCTGACTATCAGCTGCAGGTCCACCATTAAGAAGGAGATTTGATCAATCATCATTCTGGGGGAACTTTTAGCAGTCATAACCATTGTTGTGGAACTTTGGAGCCTGGAGTAGTAGTCGTAGTGGTGGTGGTGGTGGTACAAAAAAAATCTGGGAGCAGACTTAGGTCTTAGGTCTCCTGCTGCTCATTTTGCCTCCAGGTCCCTCTCACAGCAAAGGCCGAAAGCTTCCCAGTCTTTGCAGACTTTAAATGCAGCAGCAATCATGACATCATCAGAGGTGACTTTCAGACTGAAAAAACTAATTCGGTCATGGGTTCCCACATGCTGGAACTCAATTGCCCAATTAGGGGAATATCGAATAATTCTCCCACATCCAATTGGAGTCGGGTGGCTATCACGAAAAGTGGATGACACGACCTCAGCCCACCCCAGTGACAAAATCGAGCCCAATGTCTTTGTTCCTTCTTGCTCGCACTGTCTGGTTTCGCTGTTTTGCCACAGTTCAGCAGGTTTTAATGTCCAGCTTGAAAATTGTGTCAAAAGAACTTCTCTTCCTTACAAGTCTGGGTATTGTAGTTCCACAGAGGCCAGGCTACCCTATCATAGCTCCTATAATACACCTCCCTCTCACACACAGGAAACATGTCAAAGGGACGTGGAATTCTTAAGCACCCCTGTGAAATTGCCAGTTCTGGGACCGACACAAACCTCAAACCCCTGGTCATGTACAGGAGAAAATTCTTGTGAGGATGTCCAACATTAAATGAATGATTTATGGTCATGCTCAGTGATTTCTTTTTCTCAAACTTGTGATTTTGACCTGGATATGGACTCGAGTGAGGGAGCAAAATGGCATTTTGAAAAAATTCCCTAAAATGATGGGGAAGGTTGCAAAATGATTTTCCCCACCATTGGCAGCCGTGCCTTCAGCAGTCTAGGCACTTAGCTCCGGAATTCCTTCCTTAAACCTCTCCGCCTCACCGCCTCTCTCTCCTCCTTTAACACCCTCTTCGAAGCCTACCTTCAGCATCCATAGCCCTCTGGGGAAGAGAATTCCAAAGATTCACAACCCTCTGAGTGAAGAAATTCCTCCTCATCTCAGTCTTAAATAACCGACCCCTTATCCTGAGACTGTGACCCCTAGTTCTAGACTCTCCAGCCAGGGGAAACATCCTCCCAGCATCTACCCTGTCAATCCCCCTCAGAATCTTGTATGTTTCAATAAGATCACCTCTCATTCTTCTAAACTCCAGAGAATATAGGCCCATTCTACACAATATCTCATCATAGGACAACCCTCTTATCCAAGGGATCAATCTAGTGAACCTTCATTGCACCGCCTCTAAGGCAAGTATATCCTTCATTAAATAAGGAGACCAAAACTGTGCACAGTACTCCAGGTGTGGTCTCACCAAAGCCCTGTACAATTATAGCAAGACTTCCTTACTCCTGTACTCCAACCAACTCTCTGCTCCTTAAAGACGCTCTTTAAAACCTACCTTTGGAGCAAATTTTCAGTCAACTCTCATAATATCTGCTTCTTTGGCACGGTATCAATTTATTTTGTCTGATTACGCTCCTGTGAAGCACCTTGGGACTTTCTAATGCGTTAAAGGTGCTAAATAAATTCAAGTTGTTGTACTTAAAAGGAATCTCATACAGATGTACTTTCATTACTAATATCTCACCTTGTGACTTTAGCCCTGTAGTTGTTGCTTTGAAACCTCCCAAACCCGCGACCTCTTCCACCTAGAAAGACAAGGGCAGCAGACGCATGGGAACACCACCACCTCCAAGTTCCCCTCCAAGTCACACACCATCCTGACTTGGAAATATATCGGCCGTTCCTTCATCGTCGCTGGGTCAGAATCTTGGAACTCCCTCCCTAACAGCACTGTGGGAGTACCTTCACCACAAGGACTGCAGCGGTTCAAGAAGGCAACTAGGGATGGGCAATAAATGCTGGCCTTGCCAGCGACGCCCACATCCCAGGAACAAATTAAAATAAAAGACAGTAAGGCATTAGTGCTGGTCACTCTCAAATCCCTAAGGACAAAAGAGGCAATGTCATGTATCTGTTTGCTTAGTCAGTAAGCAAGGGAGATTTTGGCATCTGAAAGATAGATGCACCATTAATCTGTTCAAACGCCGGAATAAATTCTTGCTGAATTAGGTGATATATTGATGCCATTTTAAAAAATATATTGCAACAGAGGCACCGTGTAAAGTTTGGAACTCCAGATGCACAGTCATTAACCCGAGGAGTTTTAATGTCAATGCAGATGCTAATTCAGCTCATCTCACACTGTTGAGTTCAGCAGTACTTCCGAGACAGTACGCTCAAGGCTCACCAGCACTCACCGCTCAAGCACAAATACCTCAAACACTAAGTCAAATAGACAGAACTAAACTGAAGGCACCATCTGCAAATCGTACTTGTTCCATAGAGCAGGACAGTACTTACTTAGGAAGAAAAAAGCAAAAGGCAGCAATCCACAATCTGCTCTTCAGAGAAGTGATGGTCAGCAGAATATGTACAAACATATGGATTACCCCCTGCAGTAAAATAAATGGACACAGAGGAATTTAGTGCATGTGAATTAAGTGTACTTACGGAAACATTGCCGACTTGACAATATACCCTACAGGGTGTTCTAATCTCCCCAAAAGCCATGAATTGGTGTGCTTGTTGGAAAGTGTTCTATGTGTATTATGTAATAATGAAATAAGATGGCAGCTGTGGCTCAGTGGGTTGGACTCTCACCTCTACTTCAGAAGGTTGTTTTTTCAAATCCCACTCCACAGACTTGAGCACAAAAATCCAGGCTGACACTCCCAGTGCGGTACTGAGCGTGTGCTGCACTGTCGGAGGTGCCGTCTATCAGATGAGACGTTAAACCGAGGCCCCGTCTGCTCTCTCAGATGGACGTAAAAGATTCCATGGCCACTATTTTGAAGAAGATCAGGGGAGTTCTCCCTGGATGTCCTGACCAATACTTATCCCTCAATCCACACCTAAAAACAAATGATCTGGTCATTATCACATTGCTGTTTGTGGGACCTTGATGCGCGCTAATTGGCTGCCGCTTTTCCTACATTACAACAGTAAGTACTGTAAGCATATGGGCTTTTGAGGGATCAGGCATTGCAAGAGTTAAATGACCCCAAGCTTTTTGTTAAAACTGCTATTCTGCAGAATCCACAGCTTTCAGACTGCAGGTGCTGGGTGCATCATGGATGGCCTTGTTTACAGCTGAATTGCCCTTATGTTTACTAGAAAGTCTAGGGATGAGGCTCCAAGCTGTCTCAATCTAATCTCTTATCTGGTTCTTGTATGTGGGAAAGTGAGCCAATGAAACATAACCAGCTAAAATCCTTTCACTAATTTTCAATGTTCAACTTTGCTAGACCGTAGCTTAATACTAAGTTTGCCAGTTGATAGTTTTTAGTAAGTTAGTACAGTTTTATTAAAATGATTCTTAGTCCTGTTAGAATTGGGTTAAAGCAATGTTAAAAACCAGACTCTAATTCGAACCCGTTGTCACCAAGGTCCTGGGTTACATCATCACCATGGAAACATAAAAAGCTTGTGCTAAGACTCAGATAAGGGAGGCCCGAGGCCTGTGCTGGCCACTGACCTTGCTAGGCCTATGATTGGATAGAACGGTGGGTCTGGAAGATAGTGGGTTTGGGCCATTTTCAGTGTATAAGGGTCAGGAAGGGCACCAATCCGGACTGCTGCAGACGCGCATGTGAGTAGAAGGAACGAGGAATGGGCTACGCCTGCTACCCAAAGGGCAGCTATAATGGGTAATATGATCCTTAATTGCACTTTGTAAAGTGCTGCTCAAACTCTGTAATGTATTAAGACTCACTTATGCTTAAATAAAATCAAAACTGTTACCAATATGGAGTCAGCTTCGCTCGATTGAACAGACAGTCCTAAGGGACTCCAATTTTTTCTTACAGTAAATTGACTGTAAAGCGCTTTGGAACGTCCTGAAGCCATGAAAGGCACTATAGAAATGCAAGTCTTTCGCTTTATTGCACTATCATAAATTATTAAAGCAGTACAACTGGATTAACAATGGTATATGGCTACAGAAGCCTTCAATTGTGGCAGTCAGCCAAACAGACCAGAAGGTCACAGGTCCAGTTCCAGGTCGGTGCTATGTTCAGCTGAACTCAGACAAAACAGGAGTTACAGCAGCCTTTATAACTGGCCAACGTGCCTCAAGGCCAGTGAGAGGGTGCCTGCTCCTAATTGCTACCCAATGACACAAAAGCAAAACACTGCGGATGCTGGAAATCTGAAATAAAAACAGAAAGTGCTGGAAACGCTCAGCAGGTCAGGCAGCATCTGTGGAGAGAGAGAAACAGAGTCACCGTTTCAGGTCGATGAACCTTTCGTCAGAACTGGAAAAAAAGTTAGAGATGTAACAGGTTTTAAGCAAGTGCAGAGGCAGGGAGAGGAGGGAGGGGAGGAAAGACCAAAAGGGACAGTCTGTGATAGGGTGGAATATACAAACAGAAGTAGTTAAGGTTTTATTGCTATGCCACTGACATTTAAATTAGAAAAGGGAATTATGGGGGGCAGAGGTTTGGGTGTGCCCATTTTAGGGCATGATCCCTGCATCTGGGTGAGGCCAGAGGTGCCCCCAATATTGGGCCACGGGAATCATTACAATGGAGCCGGCATGGCGTGAACAGCCAGACGGTGAAGAGGAGACCAGACAAAAAGAAAATACTGCAGATGCTGGAAATCTGAAATAAAAACAGAAAATGCTGGAGAAACTCAGCAGGCCAGGCAGCATCTGTGAAGAGAGAAACAGAGTTAACGTTTCAGCTCGATGACCTTTCATCAGAACTGGAAAAAAGCAGGAAATGGAACAGATTTTTACAAACACGAGAAGGGAGACAGAAAGCAATGAAGATGAACAAGGTAAAAGAGACAAACGGAACTCCCGTCGGAGAGAAGAGCAGAACTTCTTCAAGGTGAGCACTCCTGGAAGGGAGGTGGCAGTGAATAGGAGACCATGTTTGGGTAAGTGAAGCCAGGGATCGGGAAGCTAGGAGGTGGGAGGGTGGGAGGGGGTGGATTGTTCAGTTTTCTTTGGCAATGCACCAGGATTTGGAAACTCCTAAATTCATAGGTATTTCGGTGATCAGCAGAAGACATCGGAGAATTTCAAAGCCTAGCGTTTTATAGACTGATCTCTATTTTAATACTCCTGGTGCAGCTACAATAAGCTTAACAGCCGTATTTTGCTCCCCAAACCTCCGTTTCTGGCAAATCGGGAGTTACAAACGTATTCAGTATCAATATTTCAACAAAAGAAACAAGTCATAAGTGTCTGAAAAGTCTTCATGGTGCATTTCGTTCAATGAAATGATGATGAATCAGTCTGCAATTTAATGCTCCAACATTTTTATACATCGGACTAGAAGCTACAATCCCAAAATCTCTTGACACGCACGCGTTTTAATTGCTATTTTCAGGTTCTACGTTCTTTCCATTAATAGCTTACAACCTCTGACCCCCTTCCACCTTAAACAAGGAGATAATTTCACAGATGTATAAACACCATAATGAAAATTTCACCCAACGCCCTTCAATAATCCATGTAAATGTTACATAAACCCTGATATTTGCCTCTGGTTTAATTCAATATATATTTCCTTTAATGCACGTCTGACAGTTCTTGTAAAGGTGATTCGTACTTGGAATGTCACTGCCGTTCAGTGTTGAAATGATCGCAGCTGTCCCAAGAAAGCCACAGGTCTAACTTCCCAAGGGGTTCCTTGAAACTTCTGGCTGACATTCCTGAATTCCCATTATATCAAGGTGCTTCAATCGGACTAGAAGCCTTCATCCCCAAATCTCTCATGTGCACATGTGTTAATTGTAAGGGAGAAGGAAATAGAGGATTATACTGATGGAGTTAGATAAGGAAGGATGGCAGGAGGCTGGAGTGGAGCATAAAGGCCAGCTTGTACTGGTTGGGCTGACTGGCCTGTTTCTGTGCTGTATATTCTATGTAATTCTATGTAAACCTCTGGACAGTTCAATGTCGAGAGCCATCGTGAATTCGTCGAAAGTCAGACTGACAGATTTTTTTTTATTCGTTCCTGGGATGTGGGCATCACTGGCAAGGCCAGCATTTATTGCCCATCCCTAGTTGCACTTGAGAAGGTGGTGGTGAGCCGCCTTCTTGAACCGCTGCAGTCCGTGTGGTGAAGGTACTCCCACAGTGCTGTTAGGGAGGGAGTTCCAGGATTTTGACCCAGTGACGATGAAGGAACAGCCGATATATTTCCAAGTCAGGATGGTGTATGACTTGGAGGGGAACTTGGAGGTGGTGGTGTTCCCATGTGCCTGCTGCCCATGTTGTTCTTGATAGTAGAGGTCGCTAGTTTGGGAGGGGCTGTTGAAGAAGCCTTGGCGAGTTGCTGCAGTGCATCTTGTAGATGGTACACACTGCAGCCACGGTGCGCCGGTGGTGGAGGGGGTGAATGTTTAAGGTGGTGGATGGGGTGCTGATCAAGCGGGCTGCTTTGTCCTGGATGGTGTTGAGCTTCTTGAGTGTTGTTGGAGCTGCACTCATCCAGGCAAGTGGAGAGCATTCCATCACACTGCTGACTTCTGCCTTGTAGATGGTGGAAAGGCTTTGTGGAGTCGGAGGTGAGATTCTCACCACAGAATACCCAGCCTCTGACCTGCTCTTGTAGCCAATGTTTATGTGGCTGGTCCAGTTAAGTTTCTGGTCAATGGTGACCCCCAGGATGTTGATGGTGGGGGATTCGGTGATGGTAATGCTGTTGGAGATAGTCATTAATTGGCACTTGTGTGGAACGAATGTTACTTGCCACTTACCAGCCCAAGCCTGGATGTCATCCAGGTCTTGCTGCATGTGAGCACGGACTGCTTCATTATCTGAGGAGTTGCGAATGGAACTGAACACTGTGCAATCATCAGCGAACATCTCCACTTCTGAACTTATGATGGAGGGAAGGTCATTGATGAAGCAGCTGAAGATGGTTGGGCCTAGGACACTGCCCTGAGGAACTCCTGCAGCGATGTTCTGGGGCTCAGATGATTGACCTCCAACAACTACAACCATCTTCCCTTGTGCTAGGTATGACCCCAGCCAGTGGAGAGTTTTCCCTCTGATCCCCATTGACTTCAATTTTACTAGGGCTTCTTGATGCCACACTCAGTCAAATGCTGCCTTGATATCAAGGGCAGTCACTCTCACCTCACCTCTGGACTTCAGCTCCTTTGTCCATGTTTGGACCAAGGCTGTAATGAGGTCGGGAGCCGAGTGGTCTTGGCGGAACCCAAACTGGGCATCAGTGAGCAGATTATTGGTGAGTAAGTGCCGCTTGATAGCACCATCGACAACACCTTCCATCACTTTGTTGATGATTGAGAGTAGACTGATGGGGCGGTAATTGGCTGGGTTGGATTTGTCCTGCTTTTTGTGGACAGGACAATACTGGGCAGTTTTCCACATTGTCGGATAGATGCCAGTGTTGTAGCTGTACTGGAACAGCTTGGCGAGAGGTGCGGCTAGTTCTGGAGCACAAGTCTTCAGCACGATAGCCGGGATGTTGTCGGGGCCCATAGCCTTTGCTGTATCCAATGCGCTCAGCCTTTTCTTGACATCCCATGCCGTGAATCGAATTGGCGGAAGTTGGCTTCTGTGATGATGGGGACGTCAGGATATAAACTGTATGGTCCGTATTACCTTCCAGTTCTTCTTACATTTTTTTTCGATCTGAACTAGCCTTGTATATTCTCATGATCTTCCTTGAGCCAGAAGGATGGGAGGCTTCAACTTGTAGATATTGCATTAAAGCTAAATCAATGTTAGTTTTTACGTCCACTTGAGAGTGCAGACCTTGGTTTAATGTCTGAGTATATCATTGCTGTGTCACGCTAGATTATGTGCTCAAGTCTCTGTAGTGGGGCTTAAACCTGCAACCAACTGTCATCAGAGGCAGAAGTACAACTACTGAGTCGAGCGTCCATCACTACCCCGCACTGAGCTGTAGCTCTACTATTACAGCTGCCCCTTTGGTGCTGTACTCAAGTTAGCTGCGCGCGAGACTGGTCAGTGAGGGTTTACAGGCTATTCAACTATGGAGGCATCTCCACAGAGACTGACCCTGTCCCCGTCTACTGTCTACACATGCACACACCCAGCACTGGTCACTGGATAGCAATCAGCAGTGAGAGACACGTCCAATGTCTCTCCCCCCCTGCCCCACACCCCACACATCCTCAGCCAGGGTGCAGAGACCAGTAGTGGTGTACCCTACTGATGTCCTTGGTTACTGGCAAGGTACCGGCACAGAAACGATGGGCCAAATGGTGTGCTTCTGTGCTATAAACTTCTGTGGTAACTCAACGCACATCAAGATCAACCCTGGGTATTTCCTGATCTTGCTTAGTGACAAGGTTTTTCAGAATTGACAAAAGGAAATATCGTTTCAGTAGGTAACAGTAAGGGACTCGAAGATGTGACGATGATTTGCACAGGATGAATAATCATTTATGTAGAAGTAACACAGCAAATTATGTAGAAACTGTGCACCAGAGCATGGCATGAACATGACATGGGCAGCACAGTAAAGATACAAATAAGGTTGAAATGATTTTCTCAGTTCTTGACTGAGCCAATCTATTGTTTGCTGATGAGCTATAAAGCTTCCCATGCATGGGAGAAACAATGAGCACAGTGCCACTCAAACCTGGCGCAGCGCCGACATTGATCATTGAAGATTGTAAACTCAATGTGCTACTGAGCAACCTGAACACTGAAGAAATGTGGATGCAAATAAAAAGTAACTCCAGTGGCCAGGGCCAGATTGCAATACAACGGTTGTTTTAAACTTTAATCCGCTTAACCGCAACATTTCTGCTTCACTAATTGGATAATATGGGGGCCGAAAGTGCCGTCTAAGACTTTAGGGGGCGATTTTAACTCCGAGGCGGGATGCGGCCTAGCGAGGGACCAGCCTGCCCGGGATTGTCAGCGGGCGAGGCCCGCCCAGACGATGTCAAAGGTCGTGCCTTGTTCGCGAGGCACTGGCCCACTTTTCGACCGGAACGGCCTTTAAACTCGGGCGGCCGGAGTAGGGTTCCCAACTCTATTGGACGTATTCCAGGAGGTTTCCTCACATGACCACCCGCCATTAATGGCCTCCCGCCCCCCACACTCCTGCCATTGGTCACGTGACGCATCCAACCTCGTGGCGTCCCCGCCTTCTCGCAGCAATTGGAAAGTGGACTGACTCTTTCGTTACCCGCTTGGATGGTTCTTGACTGTCAGTCAAACAGTCTTTTTTTCCCCACCTCTGATATTTTTATGACGAATAAACAAAAACCTTCCAATAAAATGAAAAAAAACACACAATTATTTTTAACGCCCCTTGACTTTTCTCCCAGAGTTTCTTGCAACAGTGTCAGGGAGATGAACCTTTAATTCCTGGAGGCTCCAGGACAAGCCTGGGGGAGCTGGCCACCCTCGTCAGGAGGCCACTGCCAGAGACCAGGAGGAATGGTCCCCGTCACTAAGCTCAGGAGGGGGGGTTTGGGAGGGAGCATAGGACCCGGAGTAGGCCATTACACTGAGGCGGCATCGGACAGATAATGGACGGCGAGCCACAGAAGGAGATAGTAGGAGGGGTAACTGAAAGCTTGGTCAAAGGGGTGGGGTTTTAAGGAGGTCTGAGATGTTGGACTGGCAAAACCATGCCTCTTTCAAGTTTGCTACTGAGGCCCTCAAATTTTGCAACAGGATAGTACATTTGGGGGAAAAATTGGCTCCCGCCACATTTGGGGAGATAACTTCGCCAGGGCGTTAATTTTAGCACCCCCGCACCCGAAATTGAATGGTAGCGCCCCAAGCAGGAGGTGGGGCGCTACTGGAAGCGCTCCCCCTCCCTCTTGGGGCGCTCCCATTGAATATCGCGGCGCTACGTGCTTGTAACGCCGCGGTATTCCGTGCCTCCCTCCTCTGATTAAAGGGGAGGGGCCTAGCGCAGCGCGCACCTGGGCCCTGCTGCACCACCGGGGAGCGAGGTGCCGGCAAAAGAGCCCAATCGCGGCCGTCACCCCGCAAGAGGAGGCCAGAGGGGGCAGGTGCTGGCAGTCAGCCCAAAAAAAAAGGCCGCCCCGGCACCTGCCCTGTAATTAGCGTCCGCGGCAGGTCAGGGGGAGTGAACCAAGATTGCGGCTGGGGCGCGAGCGTGGCGCTGTGCACGGTGACGACGTAATCGGCGGAGGCGCAGCGCCATGGGGCGCTACTGGCTACCGCCGCCGCTAACCTCCCACTGAATTTCGCGGGAGGCGTTAGCGGCGCCGTGCCCAGGTGCTAGGTGCTTTGCGTCCCCTCGGGCCGCTAACGATGTGGAAAGCAACCGAATTTTTCCCCCTTGAAACCCTTATTGCGCTCTCTCTCCACCATTGTAGTGCAGGTGCTGAGTGAGTTATTTAACTAAACCCTGCAGGTGTTCGTACACTAATGTTCCAACGTATATCGTCAAGCTCTAGTAGTTGTGGAAGTGCAGCCCTTCACGGCTCTCCCTCTGATACTCACCCCTTTCTTGTGTGGGCATTCCGGACTTCAACTCAATACCTCCCCGCCCAAAGTCTGAGTCAGCGTGTGATGGGTGAAAGAAGCTGCTTGTTGAATATGAAACGGATCCAGATAATTTGAGAAGATCTTGGGGTAATATTATCTGACTGAAAGCAGAATGTACTTCTTATTTTGTTGAAAAATTAATTAAAATATGCATGCCAAATGTAGTGTGCTCATTATATTTCAAAAGCCAAAGGGTGTATCGAACATGAACTTGCAGAGGCTGCATCCAATAAAGCGTAAAATATAAATAATTAAAATAAAGCATCTCCCTTGATCACTTCCCTCAAGTGTGAAAGACTAAAAGCTGTGTTAAAAGGCAAAACATTTGTTCTGACACCGTGTTTAATGTTTATACATCGACACAAATGTTCTTCTGATTACAAAACAAAATAGACTGGATGCTGCATAATGTGAGCATGCAAGATGGATTGATTGTTCACGTTAGGATAACGAAATGCGCCAAAAATCAATCAATGATCTATTTGCAACAGTGCTGAGATTTTCAGTGTGACATAATTTCTTCTTGGAGCAATAATAACGGGCCTGAATTTGCGGGCGGAGGTCTCCGAACCGCAATAAAACTACGAACCTACCTGATGGTCCCGGATCCACAGAGACGCGTGCTCCTGGGCCTCTCTGCGTAGGCCTGCGTGGAGGCCCCGCCTATCCCGGGAGGGCGCAGGCGGTTCGCGAGCGCCCCTGGGATCACGTGGGCCGGCCCAACCAATCAGAAAGGGGGATTCCATTATGCTTATGAGGATTCTATATACATACGGAATCCCCAGGAGCAGGAATAGGAATCACCCAAAAAACACATGTACACAACACTCAAATAAAAAAAAATCATCACAGGTTTAAAATTTATCAAAATACAATTTCATTAAACATTTAATACAAAAAATTTAATTTTTTGAAAAATAAATGTAAACATTTTTCAAGGGGCCAAAAATAGCACAAACTTACTTTACACATTTTTGAATGTTAAAATGATTTAAAAAATGTATTTTAATATTTGTTTTCACCCTTACGCTTGTAAAAGAGGGCCTCTTAAGAACATAAGAAATAGGAGCAGGAGTAGGCCAATTGGCCCCTCGAGGCTGCTCCACCATTCAATAAGATCATGGCTGATCTGATCCTAACCGCCAATCTACTATCACAGAACCATCTCCTGAACCTAACAGAATTGGATACACCAAATAGGAGCAGGATCAGGCTACACGGCCCCTGGGCCCGCTACGCTACCCACAGGGCCATGACCGATCCGAACCTAGAATCATGTCCAAATTCCTGCCCGCTCCCCGTAACCCTTAATTCCCTTTACTTCTAGGAAACTGTCTATTTCTGTTTTAAATTTATGTAATGATGTAGCTTCTACAGCTTTTTGGGGCAGCATATTCCATGGACCTACCACCCTCTGAGTGAAGTAGTTCCTTCTCATCTCAGTTTGAAAGAGCAGCCCCTTATTCTAAGACTATGCCCCTAGTTCTAGTCTCACCCGTCATCGGGAACATCCTCCCCGCATCCACCCGATCCAACCCCTTCACAATCTTACATGTTTCAATAAGATCGCCTCTCATTCTTCTGAACTCCAATGAGTAGAGTCCCAATCTACCCAACCTCTCCTCATATGTCCATCCCCTCATCCCCGGGATTATCCGAGTGAACCTTCTTTGTACTGACTCGAGAGCAAGTATGACTTTTCTTAAGTATGGACACCAAAACTGTATGCAGTATTCCAGGTGCGGTCTCACCAATACCTTGTACCTCATGCCTGCTTTTACCAGGCGTAAGAGTTTCACGGGCATTCGCTGAGCAGTGGTTGGGCAAAGAGCCAGCGGATGTCCATTTCCCGGGGGTGCGGCGGATCCGTCAAGAAGATTCTGAACAGATCGCGAGTTCCGGGTTTTCGCGATTGCGCAGCCCATGCGTAAACCGGGAAATTGCGACGCACACGGTCATAGGCCACGGAAAATGCGGGCCGATAGTAACGCAATCCGGACGGAATCTGATGAACCAGCGCAAAAGATCGGGGGAATTTTAAACGTAAGCGAGTTATGGCCAGCACCACTCGCGCTGCTGTTTTCCGCGATCTTTTACACTGGTTCAAGATTCAATTGGCCCGGATCAGGCCCCGCCCACAAAACTGCACCCCCCCCCAGGGCAGCGGTGCGAGATTCCGCTGAGGGCGCTGGTTCGGGAAGGCTCTTCAAATCACGCTCACTTTCTGAGGCACATGGGCACTAGTCGGCATGTTTTCAAAGTTTTTTCATATCGAAAAATATTTAATTTACTAAATAACTGACTAGTGTGCACCAATGAAACCATTAGATGGTTCAGCGTAGTTTTTAAGTAATTTTCAGTGATTTTAAATCAGGTTACTCACAGGCGGAGGACTGGACACTCTTACTGAAAATGCTTATTTTTGGTGATAAACCCATTCATGAAACTGACCGGGCCACCGCTCTGAAACACATCAAGGAATACTTTATAATATAAAAAAAAGAAATGATTACGTTCTATTGCGCTGCCCGGTTGCGCTGTTTCATTTTAAGATTTTACGTTTGTGATTCTGCCAATGAATCTTAGTGGAAACCTCACCAGCGCAATTTCGAGTGCATTTCTGGGCGCAATTTCCTGATTACGCCCAAAGCGGAAACTCTAGCGAAAAGTATTATTTTTTTAACTTATTACCGTAAGCATCCTGGACGCCCATCATTTCAGTCTGAAACACGGCACGGCTCCAGGCACTCACTGAGTGTTTCTGTAGAGGCCCGCGGTGATTGGCATCTCGTCTGGTTCAAGATATTGATCGAGAGGCATTGGAGATTTAAAAAATTTACTATGAGTTCTCCGTCGGTTTTTGCACAATTAGCCTCAAATCCGATTGAATCCTCTTGAAGGGGAAAAAAGAACAACTGGATAGTCTCTCACAAAACAAACCTGGCAGCAGATTTCCTGCAGTCTTTGATTAAAACATGCCGCCACTTCTGCCCCAGCGAGCGTTCCACAGATTGGATATCGTCCAGAAGTGACTCGGAGTGATGTTATCACACAAAGGCTTGACACACCCCAACTCAAACTCCCTTTTCTACTCTTTCGGCAGACCTGCAAACTGTCTTAAAATGACCGAGAATTACATGGAATGTACAGCACAGAAACAGGCCATTCAGCCCAACTGGTCCGTGCCGGTGTTTATGCTCCACACGAAGCCTCCTCCCACTCTTCTTCATCTCACCCCATCAACATATCCTTCTATTCCTTTCTCCCTCATGTGTTTTTCGTGCTTTCCTTTAAAAGCATCTATACTATTCGCCTCAACCACTCCCTGTGTTAGCGAGTTCCACATTCTCACCGCTCTCTGGGTAAAGAAGTTTCTCCTGAATTCCCTACTGGATTTATTAGTGACAATCTTATATTGATGACCCCTGGTTCTGGTCTCCCCACCACGAGTGGAAACATCTTCTCTACGTCTACCCGATCAAATCCCTTCAAAATTTTAAAGACTTCTAGAGAAGTCTTTTCTAGAGCAAAGAGCCCCAGCCTGTTCAAACTTACCTGATCGTTATAACCTCATATAACACCACTGGGAGAAATGGAGCCCCAATTTTCCAACCCTTGTATAATTAGAACTATGTTAGCTACTTTTGGAACATAGGAACATAGGAAAAGGAGCAGGCCATTCAGCCCCTCGAGCCTGTTCCACCATTCAATGAGACCACGGCTGATCTGTGACCTAACTCCAGATACCCACCTTTATAGGAATATAAGAGGTTTAATTGGGGTTAATGTTGCAAGGCTCCACTTCCCCCACTGAGGGGGCATGATAGCAGAGATCTGTAAGGGGTTTTTGTCTCGGGCTTATTTGTAGGTCAGCCAGTTATGTTTTCCTGGACTGTCCTGCGCCCGCTATGCGGTTGCGAATCGCTATCCCCTTTATTAGTTCTGAGCCCAGGACTTATCGAGCGGCGATAAAGACAAACGAACAGACCCATGGATTGGTGCGAGGAAAACCAATGTTTATTTACAGAAGTAAAACTACAGAGAAACAGTATCATATGAAGACGGTTTTACACTTAGCATAGGAAGAGAACGGACACATCGAGGGAAAATCCTAAAATTACAATTTTAGCAATATCCTCATTACCTCCCACCCTTATGCCTAACTAGAATTTTCTTGCGACAGCCAGAAGAAAATAATGCTCACCGTTGAAATGGATGGAAAAACCTGGCCCTGTGCTCTGTTTCTGCCGTCGACACGTGGCTCCGAAGTTTCTGGTAGTCTTCTTTCTTAGCTGCTGGCAGACAGAGCGAACCGAGGGTCCAGGCAGAGAGAGAGAAAAATGGCTGGGTCTTCCCATTTATACCCCCTCTGGTCGCTCTAATCTTCCCACCGATCAGCACATTTCTATTGTCTGATCTGGGCATGATGAATTTTAACAAAAGGTACTGGTCTCGGCCCATCATGCTAGATAGCCGGTAATGGTGTGATACCAGTTCTTCAACTGCCACCCTATTGTTCGACAGGTTGGATGATTGTCCAGAACAGTTCCGTTGATGGGCCCAGCGCCGTCTCAATGTCTCCACCGATTACTTGAGCAAACACCTTGAAAGCCTTATGCATATACCTGATTGTAATGCATAAGGAAAGGTCCCGTCCTGTTGCAGACATCGGAATACACAAGCTGACACGAGGTCCGACCGCGGCCATTTTATGCCCTGGATTTTAAAACTCAGTCTGACCAGGGTTTCTTTATTAATAAGTCCAACAACAAACATCTTCGGGGGGGGTGAACACATGAAATTTTGCGAATCCTTTCAGAGATCATGAGTGTTTTAGATGATTAAAGGATTTGAGAGGGGTCGAACATAAGAAATAGGGGCAGGAGTCGGTCATAGGTCCCTTGAGCCTGCTCCACCATTCAATAAGATCATGGCTGATCTTCGACCTCAGATAGGGTAGATAGAGAGAAACGATTTCCTCTGGTGGGGGGAGTCCAGAACAAAGGGGGCATAACCTTAAAATTAGAGCTAGGCTGTTCAGGGGTGATGTCAGGAAGCACTTCTTCACACAAAGGCTAGTGGAAATCTGAAACTCACTCCCCCAAAAGGCTGTTGAGGCTGGGGGGCAATTGAAAATTTCAAAAACTGAGATTGGTAGATTTTTGTTAGGCAAGGTTATTAAGGGTTACAGAACCAATGCTGGTAGATGGAGTTAAGATACAGATTAGGCATGATCTAATTGAATGGCAGAAAAGGCTCAAAGGGCTGAATGACCTCCTCCTGTTCCGATGTTCCGAGATAGGCGACAACATTTTAGTCCAGATTTTTCAATCTGCACCTCCCAATAGTGAGGTTCTTTGCTGGGAGCAGGGCTCATAGCATTAACCGCCTAATGCCAGCCAGTGGCTCAGTTGGGAGCACACTTGCCTCTGAGTCAGAAGGATTGTGGGTTCAAGTCCCACTCCAGAGACTTCAGCACATAATCTAGGCTGACACTCCCAGCGCAGTACTGAGGGAGCACTGCACTGTTGGATGAGAGGTTAAGCTGAGGCCCTGTCTGCCCTCTCAGGTGGACATAAAAGATCCCACGGCCACTATTTCAAAGAAGAGCAGGGGAGTTATCCCTGGTGCCTTGGCCAATATTTATCCCTCAGTCAACATAACAAAAACAGATTATCTGGTCATTACCAAATTACTGTTGTGGGAAAGAAAGAAAGGCTTGTATTTATATAGCGCCTTTCACGACCACCGGACGTCTCAAAGCGCTTTACAGCCAATGAAGTACTTTTTGAAGTGTAGTCCCTGTTGTATTGTAGGAAATGCAGCAGCCATATAGCGCACAGCAAACTCCCACAAACAGCAATGTGATAATGACCAGATAATCTGTTTTTGTTATGTTGGTTGAGGGATAACTGTTGGCCAGGGAGCTGGCAAAATTCTGGCTTAAGAGCTTCAACAGGTATATAAAAGGGAAGAGAGTAGCTAAAGTAAACGTTGGTCCCTTAGAGGATGGGACTGGGGAATTAATAATGGGAAACAGGGAAATGGCAGAGACTTTGAAGAAATATTTTGCATCGGTCTTCACGGTAGAAGACACTGAAAGCATTCCAATAATAATTGATAATCACGGGGCCATAGGGAGGGAGGAACTTAAAACAATGACTATCACTAGAGAAGAAGGCAAACTAATGGGACTAAAGGCTGATAAGTCCCCTGGACCTGATGGCCTTCATCCTAGGGTCTTAAAAGAAGTGGCTGCAGAGATAGTGGATGCGTTGGTTGTAATCTACCAAAATTCCCTGGATTCTGGAGAGGTCCCAGTGGATTGGAAAACCGCAAATGCAACGCACCTATTCACGAAAGGAGGGAGGCAAAAAGAAGGAAACTATAGGCCAGTTAGCCTAACATCTGTCATTGGGAAAATGCTGGAATCCATTATGAAGGAAGTAATAGCAGGACATTTAGAAAATCATAATTCAATCAAGCAGAGTCAACATGGTTTTATGAAAGGGAAATCGTGTTTGACAAATTTAGTAGAGGTCTTTGAGGATGTAACGAGCAGGGTGGATAAAGGGGAACTAGTAGATGTAGTGTATTTGGATTTCCAGAAAGCATTCGATAAGGTGCCACATAAAGCGTTACTGCACAAGATAAGAGCTCACGGGGTTGGGGGTAGTATATTAGCATGCATAGAGGATTGGCTAACTAACAGAAAACAAAGGGCGCGATCTTGCCAGCCTGGGGAGGCGAGACTGCCAGGAAAATGGCAGAATTTGGGGGCGGGTGCCCAACCCGCCCCCAACCCACCCCCAACCCGCCTCCATGCCATCTTGCCAGAAGGCGGGTAGCCGTCCCACACAGGGTCCCGTCTCCTTGGAGACGGGAAGGATTACAGCCACTTAACTGCCTGTTAACAGGTAGTTAACAGGCAGAAAATAGGCTTATCACCATTTTACCCTCACAAGTGCGGCCTTCCCGAAGGCTCTGAACCCCGCCAGGGTCTCCGAGGCTAGTAGTGGGTCTGCGGGGGTCGGAGGGGTTCAAAAGTGCAAGTGTGGAGCGGTGAGTATCTGAGGTAAGTGGAAAGTGTTGGAAAAAGTGTACTTACCTTTGTTTCTTCCTGCAGGCTTCAATCGGTGTTTATGCGGAGAGTCTCACACCTCCGTGGTAGAGATGACAGATGGCCATTGCATTCTCCAATGCAACAACCATCTCATTTCTGCAAAAGAAAGAGGTTTGATGAGGTCTTGAACTCAAGACCTCATCAAACCACAGAGAATGTGACTGTTTGACAGCATCACAGAGCTGTCAAACGATGACAATTCATCTGTCCAAAATTTCTCTACAACCGGCTTTCTACAATAGGCAATGGCAAACATTTAAAGATCGCATGGATTAACTACAGAATTTGTTCATCCCAGTTTGGCATAAAAATAAAACAAAAACGGTGACTCAACCGTGGCTAACAAGGGAAATTAGGGATAGCATAAGATCCAAGGAGAGGAAATATAAATTGGCCAGAAAAAGCAGCAAACCTGAGGATTGGGAGTAGTTTAGGATTCAGCAAAGGAGGACAAAGGGATTAATTAAGAGGGGAAAATAGAGTATGAGAGTAAGCTTTCAGGGAACATAAAAACTGACTGTAAAAGCTTCTATAGCTATGTGAACAGAAAAAGATTGGTGAAGTCAAGCGTAGGTCCCTTGCAGTCAGAATCAGGGGAATTTATAATGGGGAACAAAGAAATGGCAGACCAATTAAATACATACTTTGGTTCTGTCTTCTCAAAGGAGGACACAAATAAACTCCCAGAGATGTCGGGGAACATAGGGTCTAATGAGAGGGAGGAACTGAATGAAATCAGTATTTGTAGGAAAATGGTGTTAGGGAAATTGATGCGATTGAAGGCCGATAAATCCCCAGGGCCTGATAATCTACATCCTAGGGTACTTAAGGAAGTGGCCCTAGAAATAGTAGATGCATTGCTGGTCATCTTCCAAAATTCTATAGACTCTGGAACAGTTCCCTTGGATTGGAGGGTAGCTATTGTAACCCCACTATTTAAAAAAGGTGGTAGAGAGAAAACGGGGAATTATAGACCGGTAAGCCTGACATCGGTAGTGGGGAAAATGCTAGAGTCCATTATAAAAGATGTAATAGCAGAGCACTTGGAAAACAGTGACAGGATCGGACAAAGTCAACATGGATTTACAAAAGGTAAATCATGCTTGACTAATCTACTGGAATTTTTTGAGGATGTAACTGGTAGAATAGATAAGGGAGAACCAGTGGATGTGGTGTATTTGGACTTTCAGAAGGCTTTCGATAAGGTCCCTCACAAGAGATTAGCATGCAAAGTTAAAGCACATGGGATTGGGGGTAAGGAACTGACTTTGATAGAAAACTGTATGGCAGACAGGAAGCAAAGAGTTGGAATAAACGGGTCTTTTTCCGAGTGGCAGGCAGTGACTAGTGGGGTACCGCAGGGATCGGTGCAGGACCCCAGTTTTCACAATATATATTAATGATCCAGACGAGGGAACTAGATATAATATCTCCAAGTTTGCAGATGACACAAAGCTGGGTGGGCATGTGTGGTGTGAGGAGGATGCAGAGAAATTCCAGTATGATTTGGACAGTTTGGGTGATTGGGCAGATGCATGGCAGATGCAGTATAATGTGGATAAATGCGAGGTTATCCACTTTGGTGGCAAAAACAGGAAGGCAGATTATTATCTGAATGGCAATAGATTGGGAAAAGGGGAAGTGCAACGAGACCTGTGTGTCCTTGTGCACCAGTCGCTGAAGGTAAGCATGCAGGTGCAGCAGGCGGTTAAGAAGGCAAATGGTATTTTGGCCTTCATAGCGAGAGGATTCGAGTACATGAGCAAGGATGTGTTGCTGCAGTTGTACAGAGCCTTGGTGAGACCACACCTTGAGTATTGTGTGCAGTTTTGGTCGCCTTATCTGAGGAAGGATGTTCTTGCCATGGAGGGCGTGCAGCGAAGATTCACCAGACTGATACCTGGGATGGCAGGAATGACGTATGAAGAGAGATTGGGTCGATTAGGCTTATATTCGCTCGAGTTTAGAAGAATGAGAGGGGATCTCATTGAAACTTATACAATTCTAACAGGACTAGACAGACTAGATGCAGGAAGGCTGTTCCCGATGGCGGGGGAGTCCAGAACCAGGGGTCACAGTCTAAGGATAAGGGGTAAGCCATTTAGGACAGAAATGAGGAGGAATTTCTTCACCCAGAGAGTGGTGAACCTGTGGAATTCTCTACCACAGAAGGCAGTTGAGGCCAATTCATTAAATATATTCAAGAAGGAGATAGATATATTTCTTCAGGCTGAAGGGATCAAGGGATATGGGGAGAAAGCAGGGACAGGGTACTGAATTTGGATGATCAGCCATGATCTCATTGAATGGTGTAGCAGGCTCGAGGGGCTGAATGGCCTACTCCTGCTCCTATCTTCTATGTTTCTATGTTTCCCTTAATTGGCTTACAAAGCCCGTTGGGCGAGCTTAACAAGGTCAATCAAGGGAAAATAGCGTGGGTTGGCCAGAAGTTGTTGGAGGCGGAACTGAAACCCAACAAATGGGAGTCCTGCCTCCAAAAGCTGCCCATTGGCAAAATCACCCCCAAAGAGTCGGGATAAATGGGTCATTTTCCGTTTGGCAAACTGTAACTAGTGGGGTGCCACAGGGATCAGTGTTGGGGCCTCAACTATTTCAATTCTATATTAATGACTTGGATGAAGGGACTGTGTACTGTAGCCAAATTTGCTGATGATACAAAGATAGGTGGTAAAGCAAGTTGTGAGGAGGACACAAAGGCCGCGATTTTGTTGGCAATCAGAGAGGTGGGTCAGAGTTTAAATTGCTATTGATTGATGGTGGGTCCTGAATCCGCCGTCAACCCGCCTCCAAACAGCTTTCCCAAGTGTCAGGTCCCCAATTTGCGAATGGACCCGACACCTAGCGGCGGGAAACGGATTAAAGGCAATTACCTGCCTGTTAACAGGTACTTGTCAGTAGTTTTCAGCCTGTTTTTGCATAAAAAATGATTTTCCCAACATTTTCTTACCTCTGAAACTCACCAGTGTACCATTGGATCCTTCACACCACTTCTGCAGCTTTCATCAATGCAGAAACATTACAGTAGACCCACAGCACGCCACACTTACCTGGCGTGGTGTCCGGACGTCGGGAAGCCCACAGTAGACCTGTCAAAATTGCAAAAAGCCTCTTAACTGCCTGTTAACAACCTGTTAACAAGCAGTTAAGTGCCTATAATCCTCTTCCCGCCGCTAGGTGTCGGGTCCATGCGCAAATCGGGGACCCGACACCTGGGAAGATTGTTTGGAGGCGGCTTGATAGCGGGTTTCCGACCTGCTGTCAATCTTTGCGATGTTGCCGGAAGTCCCGCCTCCAAACCCGTCCCCTGAGCACCGGAAAATCCTAGCCAAAAAGTTAGCATGCAGGTACAGCAAGTAGTTAGGAAGGCAAATGGAATGTTGGCCTTTATTGCAAGGGGGATGGAGTATAAAAGTAGGGAAGTCCTGTTACAACTGTACAGGGCATTGGTGAGACTGCACCTGGAGTACTGAGTGCAATTTTGGTCTCCTTATTTAAGGAGGGATATACTTGCATTGGAGGCAGTTCAGAGAAGGTTCACTAGGTTAATTCCTGAGTTGAAGGGGATTGTCTTATGAAGAAAGGTTGAGCAGGTTGGGCCTATGCTCATTGGAGTTTAGAAGAATGAGAGTGGATCTTATTGTAACATATAAGTTTCTGAGGGGGCTTGACAGGGTAGATGCAGGGAGGATGTTTCCCGTCGTGGGGAAACCTAGAACTAGGGGGCACAGTTTCAGGATAAAGGGGTCACCCATTTAAGATGGAGATGAGGAGGAATTTCTTCTCTCAGAGGGTTGTGAATCTTTGGATATTCTCTACCCCGGAGAGCTGTGGAGGCGGAGTCATTAAATATATTCAAGGCAGAGATTGACATATATCTGAGCTACAGAGGAGTCAAGGTTTATGGGGAGTGGGCGGGAAAGTGGCGTTGAGGCCAAGATCAGATCAGCCATGATCTTATTGAATGGCGGGACAGGCTCGAGGGGCCGAATGGCCTACTCCTGCTCCTATTTCTTACGTTCTTATGGAGGGATTCATGCGAGAGCCTGGGTGCAGCTGTCCACCTTTGCACAGTGCTGCAGGACACTGACAGAACAACTATCAAAATCAATGTAGACATGGCCCCTTTAGGGAAATCGGCTGATGACGTGTCATCAAATGACATCATCAGACCCGCTTCCTTTTAATTTGCCCGGAAACACGAGGGCAGGCTTAACAAGATCAATCTACGTAAAATCGCTTGGAGAGAGTGGACTGGAGCCGGGAGTGGGAGGACTGGGACCTGAACCCGCAAACCACCTCTCCTGCCGCGATCCCGCCTCCACTGGCGAAATCGCGGCCTTTGCGATTCGAATTCCAAACTTCTGTGCATCCACCCCACCTGCCCCTCACGTCACATCCACCAGTGGCAGCACCTCCTGCATCCACAGTCGTCCTCTTTGGTGCTCTCTATATAAACTTCTCCACCTCTCTCTCTCCACCTTTAAAAACCTCATTAAGATCTGGCTCTTGGCCACCTCTACTAATGTCTTTGTTCCAGCTCAGTCTCCGTATTCCTTATGAAACAGCCTGCAACGTTACTTAAATTAAAGATGATATATAAATGCAAGTTGACAACTTCATGCAAAAAGAATTGCCAACTCTTTTCTGTTTAGGTGGAAGAGGGACCAGTGAGCAGAGTGTGGGTCGTAAATTTAGAATCCCTGGGGAGAGGGTTGAAGCAGTTAATGTTGATTTATTCAAATGCAAATTGGATAGACTTCTTTCAGAAAATAACATTTTGGGACACAGTATCTGAGTAATTTGAGACATGACGTGTGGGGAGTGCAGCGTGATCGGGAGGAACAGGTGACTTTGGACCTCTGGTTCCCAAAGCTCTCCCCCACTGGGGGTTTTCCTCACCTCGTGTCTGGGTCTGTTGTAGACTCATTGGCCGCAAATTTTCCAATGAAGACGGGTTGGGTGCGGGTCAGGTGGTTTCCGACTTCTAGTCCCGCCCCCAACTGCATCCGGCCCACGGATATGATTTTATGTCGATTGGCCTTGTTAAGCCCCGCCCTGCGGGCTTGCGGGCCAATTAAGAGGAAGCCGGTCAGATGACGTCATTTGATGACGCGTCATCTGCCGGTTTTCTTAAAGGGACCATGCACACTTTTTTTTTGACAGCTGATTTCTCAGTGTTTGACAGCATTGAGGTGCTGCAAACACTGACAATCACTGTACAAAGGTGAGCTCTTGCACGCAGGCTCTCCAATGATTCCCTCCATAGGCTAGAATAGATGGCTGTGAGGTAACAGAAGCGATCTGTCACTGGTGAGAGAAGTTCTCCCAATGAGGTGGCACTGGACATGGCTTTCAAAATTTGTTACCTAAAGAAATGTGTAAATGCATTAAAAATGAATTTCCCAACATTGTCTTACCTCTGAAACTCATCAGTGCACCATTGGATCCTTCACACCACTTCTGCAGCTGTCATCAATCGAGAAACATTACATCAGACTCACAGCACGCCACACTTACCTGGCGTGGTGTCCAGACATCAGGAAACCCAAGGCAGAAGTGCCAAAATTAAAAAATAGCCTGTTAACTACTATCAACTACGTGTTAATAGGCAGGTAATTGGCTTTAATCCTCTTCCCGCCGCTAGGTGTCGGGTCCATGCACAAATCGGGGACCCGACACTTGGGAAAATTGTTTGGAGGCGGGTTGACGGCGGGATCACAACCCGCCGTCAATCAAAACAATTTTAACCTTTGACCCGCCTCCAAATCCGCCCTCTCAATGCCGATAAAATCGCAGCCATTGATACAGATTGATCGCTGTGATTAGTCAACAACTCCATTACCGTGTATCATGTGACTACCAGGATGGGAGAAGGCAAACTAGAGGGACCTCGATCTTTTCTCAGCTGTGGCTCAGTTGGTAGCACTCTCGCCTCTGAGTCAGAAGGTTGTGGGTTCAAGTCCCACTCCAGGAACTTGAGCACATAAAGCTAGGCTGACCCTCCAGTGCAGTGCTGAGGGAGTGCTGCACTGTCGGAGGTGCTGTCTTTCAGATGAGACGTTAAACCGAGGCCCCGTCTGCTCTCTCAGGTGGATGTGAAAGATCCCACGGTACTATTTCGAAGAAGAGCAGGGGAGTTATCCCCGGTGTCCTGGGGCCAATATTTACTCCACAACCAACATTACTAAGACAGATTATCTGGTCATTATCACATTGCTGTTAGTGGGAGCTTGCTGTGCACAAATTGGCGGCCGCGTTTCCCACATTACAGCAGTGACTGTACTTCATTGGCTGTAAAGTGCTTTGAGACGTCCGGTGGTTGTGAAAGGCGCTATAGAAATGCAAGTCTTTCTTTCTGCTTTCTTTCGTCTAGCAATTCCCGTGTTCCTAAAGGGGATGGTTGGAAGAATGTTTTTGTTCACAATAGGTTTTTAGAATATGGATGGCTTTACAAGTGACTATTGTAGCCAAGTCAATCATAGCATTTAAGAGGGAATTAGATAAAGAAGGAAGTAACTTGCTTTTATAACATTCTCTCAGAATGTGCCAAAGAACCTTACAGCCAATCAATAATTTCTGAAGTGCAGTCACAGCTGTTATGAAGGAATATTTTGGCAGCCAGTTTACACACAGCAAGATGCCACGAACACCAAATAAATGATTAACCAGTTAATCTGCACTTGGTGATGTTGTTTGAGGCATTAATATTGGCCAGGTCACTGGGGAGAACTCCCCTGCTCTTCTTCGAAATAGTGCCGTGGGATCTTTGACGTCCACCTGAGAGAGCAGACAGGGCCTCGGTTTAACATCTCATCCAAAAGACAGCACCTCCGACAGTGCAGCGCTCCTTCCCTTGATGGGGACAGATGTTACAAAGTGTAGGAGGAAATATTAGGGAAATGAGATTACAGTGTGCGAAACGAGCACCGGTATAGGCATCGTGGGCCGAATTCCCACCTCTCTGATGAAATCCTTCAAATTTTAAGCTCGTTATACCGATAGCATGTTGACAACTTTGGGGATACGTAAACAAAACAAAAAATAAGTATTGTCACATTCTTATTCATGAAGACTTTAAACTAAATGTAACAATTAAAACACTTAGGGCTGGATTTTGAATGACCCATGGAGTCGGGTTTGGAGGCGTGTGGGGGGTTAAATTTGTGGGGTCGGGGTTTCCGACCCCATCCCGACTCCATCCCGCCTCCGTGCAATTTTGACATAATCAGTCGCGGGGTTCCCGACTCCATCCCGCCTTCAAGAGGCGGGAGAGGCCATTAAAGCCCTTAACAAGCTCTAAATTGGCTCTGTAATGCTATTTTGAAACGCTGTAGCTAGTTTAACCCTCTTCTGACGTGAAGCACGCCTGGTGTGAAACATTCCAGTGAAACCTGGCGGGAGCACAAGTGGATAGCTGACTATCGGCTGCAGGTCCACTATTACAACAGAAATGTGATGAAGGTAGTAGTAGTATTAGGTGTGAAAGTCGCCTCTGATGCTGCTGCATTGAATGTCTTCAGAGACTGCCAGGGAGGATTTGCTTGGCAAAAAATTCATATTCTCTCTCTCTCTCTCTCTCTCTCTCCCTCCGCCCCCACCCCCCCATATTTGCATCCAGGTCCACTCACATCATAAGCCAGGCAGGACCTCTCTCACCAACAATCTCTGAGACTAGGCAGTCAGTCAGCAATGACGACATCATCAGAGGCGACTTTCAGACTGAAAACACTAATTAGTTCATGGGTCCCCACATGCTCCAACTCAATTGCCCAATTAAGTGAAAATTGCATCAGGCATCCACATTAATCTGGAGTCGGGGGGGAAACACGAAATGCGGATTACACGACCCCAACCCGACCCCAAGACAAAATCCAGCCCTTACAGTTCAAAATGAATGTTCTAGAAGAGTGATCACAGAATGCGTACACAATGGGATTCAAACTGTGATAGTCACATCGAGACTTGTTTCATCAGTTACTTCATTAAATTCCTGGAGTAATCCAGGCAGCAAATTTCTGAAATAAACTTTCTCTGTGATTACTTTCATCAATTGTTAAATGCACAATATGTACTGCAATTTCTCACACAATACATAAATGTTATCCATAAAACGGAGCTTATAAAAGCTTACGACACACTCCCAGGGACCCCCAGTAAATACGGACACACTCCCAGGGACCCCCAGTAAATACGGACACACTCCCCGAGAACCTCCTGTAAACACTGACAGAAACCCGGGGACCCCCAGTAAATACGGACACACTCCCGGGGACCCCCAGTAAAAACTGATACACTCCCAGGGACCCCCTGTAAATACTGACACACTCTCGGGGACCACCAGTAAATACTGACACACTCCCGGGGACCACCCTGTAAATAATGACACACTCCCGGGGACACCTGTAAATACCGACACACTCCGAGGGACCCCCAGTAAATACTGACACACTCCCAGGGACCTCCTGTAAACACTGACACAGTCCAAGGAACCCCCAGTAAATACTGACACACTCCCAGGGACCCCCATTAAATATCGACACACTACCGGGGATCCCCAGTAAATAGTGACACACCCCCGGGGACCCCCTGTAAATACTGACACACTCCCGGGAACCCCCAGTAAATACTGATACACTCCCCAGGGATCCACTGTAAATACTGACACACTCCCCGGGAACCTCCTGTAAATACTGATACACTCCCTGGGACCCCCAGTAAATACTGACACACTCCCCGGGGAACCCCTGTAAATACCGACACACTCCCGGGGACTCCCTGTAACTACTGACACACTCCCCGGGACCCCCAGTAAATACTGACACACTCCCCGGGACCGCCAGTAAATACTGACACACTCCCAGGTACCCCCAGTAAATAGAGACACACTCCCGGGAACCCCCTGTTAATATTGACACACTCCCGGGGACCCCCAGTAAATACTGACACACTCCCGGGGACCCCCAGTAAATACTGACACACTCCCAGGGACCCCCTATAAAGAATGACGCACTCCCGGGTCCACCTGCAAATACTGACACACTCCCGGGAACCCCAGAAAATAGTGACACACTCCCGGGGAACCCCAGTAAATACTGACGCCCTCCCGGGACCCCCTGTAAATAATGACGCACTCCCAGGGATCCCCTGCAAAAACTTACATGCTCCCAGGGACCCCTGTAAATACTGACACACTTCGGTGACACTCTGTAAATACTGAAACACTCCCGGGAACCTTCTGTAAATACCGACAGACTCCCAAGGACACCCTTTAAATACTGACACACACCCAGGGACCCCCAGTAAATACTGACCCACTCCTGGGGACCCCCAGTAAATACTGACACACTCCCGGGGACCCCATGTAAATACTGACACACTACCGGGAGCCCTGTAAATGCTGAAACACTCCCGGGGATACCCAGTAAATACTGACACAATGCCGGGGACCCCCTGTAAATACTGACACACTCCCAGGGGCCCCCTGTAAATACTGACACACTCCCAGGGAACCCCTGTAAATAGGGCCACACTCCCGGGGAACACCTGCAAATACTGACACACTCCCAGGGAACCCCTGTAAATACAGAAACACTCCCAGGGACCCCCTGTAAATACTGACACACTCCCGCGGACTTCCAGTAAATACTGACACACTCCCGAGATCCCCTGTAAACACTGACACACTCCCGGGATCCCCTGTAAACACTGACACACTCCCAGGGACCCCCTGTAAATATTGACACACTCCCAGGGACCCCCTGTAAATACTGACACACTCCCGGTGACCCCGTGTAAATACTGACATCCCCTGGGGACTCCCCGTAAATACTGACACACTCCCAGGGACCCCCTGTAAATGCTGACACACTCCCAGGGACCCCCTGTAAATGCTGACACACTCCCAGGGACCCCCTGTAAATACTGACACACACCCAGGAACCACAGTAAATACTGACACACTCTCGGTGACCCCGTGTAAATACTGACATCCCCTGGGGACTCCCCGTAAATACTGACACACTCCCAGGGACCCCCTGTAAATACTGACACACTCCCGGGGACCACCCTGTAAATACTGACACACTCCCAGGGACGCTTGTAAATACCGACACACTCCGAGGGACCCCAGTAAATACTGACACACTCCCAGGGACCCCCATTAAATACCGACACACTCCCGGGGATCCCCAGTAGATAGTGACACATTCCCGGGGACCCCCTGTAAATATTGACACACTCCCGGGAACCCCCAGTAAATGCTGACACACTCCCAGGGACCTCCTGTAAACATTGACACAGTCCAAGGAACCCCCAGTAAATACTGACACACTCCCAGGGACCCCCATTAAATATCGACACACTCCCAGGGACCCCCAGTAAATACTGACACACTCCCGGGGACCCCCTGTAAATACTGACACACTCCCAGGGACCCCCTGTAAAGAATGACACACTCCCGAGTCCCCCTGCAAATACTGACACACTCCCGAGAACCCCAGTAAATACTGACACACTCCCGGGGACCCCCAGTAAATACTGATGCCCTCCTGAGGACCCCCTGTAAATAATGACGCACTCCCAGGGATCCCCTGTAAATACTGACACACTCCCAGGGACCCCCTGTAAATACTAACACACTCCCAGGGACCCCTGTAAATACTGACAAACTCCCGGATACCCCATGTAAAAACTTACACGCTCCCAGGGACCCCTGTAAATACTGAAACACTCCCGGGAACCTTCTGTAAATATCGACAGACTCCCAGGGACCCCATGTAAATACTGACACACACCCAGGGGCCCCCAGTAAATGCTGACACACTCCCAGGGACCTCCTGTAAACACTGACACAGTCCAAGGAACCCCCAGTAAATACTGACACACTCCCAGGGACCCCCATTAATATCGACACACTACCGGGGATCCCCAGTAAATAGTGACACACCCCCGGGGATCCCCTGTAAATACTGACACACTCCCGGGAACCCCCAGTAAATACTGACACACTCCCCAGGGACACCCTGTAAATACTGACACACTCCCCGGGAACCTCCTGTAAATACTGACACACTCCCTGGGACCCCCAGTAAATACTGACACACTCCCCAGGGACACCCTGTAAATACTGACACACTCCCCGGGAACCTCCTGTAAATACTGACACACTCCCTGGGACCCCCAGTAAATACTGACACACTCCCCGGGGACCCCCTGTAAATATCGACACACTCCCGGGGACTCCCTGTAAATACTGACACACTCCCAGGGACCCCCAGTAAATACTGAGACACTCCCCGGGACCGCCAGTAAATACTGACACACTCCCAGGGACCCCCAGTAAATAGAGACACACTCCCGGGAACCCCCTGTTAATATTGACACACTCCCAGGGACCCCCAGTAAATACTGACACACTCCCGGGGACCCCCTGTAAATACTGACACACTCCCAGGGACCCCCTGTAAAGAATGACACACTCCCGGGTCCCCCTGCAAATACTGACACACTCCCGGGAACCCCAGTAAATACTGACACACTCCCGGGGACCCCCAGTAAATACTGACGCCCTCCCGGGGACCCCCTGTGAATAATGACGCACTCCCAGGGATCCCCTGTAAATACTGACACACTTCCAGGGACCCCCTGTAAATACTAACACACTCCCAGGGACCCCTGTAAATACTGACAAACTCCCGGATACCCCATGTAAAAACTTACACGCTCCCAGGGACCCCTGTAAATACTGACACACTTCGGTGACACTCTGTAAATACTGAAACACTCCCGGGAACCTTCTGTAAATACCGACAGACTCCCAGGGACCCCCTGTAAATACTGACACACTCCTGGGGACCCCCAGTAAATACTGACCTACTCCCGGGGGCCCCATGTAAATACTGACACACTCCCAGGGAACCCCTGTAAATAGGGCCACCCTCCTGGGGAACACCTGTAAATACTGACACACTCCCAGGGAACCCCTGTAAATACAGAAACAATCCCAGGGACCCCCAGTATATACTGACACACTCCCGGGGAACCCCTGTAAACACCGACACATTCCCAGGGACCCCCTGTAAATACTGACACACTCCCAGGGCCCCCTGTAAATACCGACACACTCCCAGGGCCCCCTGTAAATACTGACACAACCCCGGGGAGACCCTGTAAATACTGACACACTCCCAGGGACCCCATTGTAAATACTGACACACTCCCAGGGACCCCTGTAAATACTGACACACTCCCAGGGACCCCTGTAAATACTGACACACTCCCGGGAACCCCTGTAAAAACTGAGACACTCCCAGTGGACACCCTGTAAATACTGACACACTCCCAGGAATCCACTGTAAATACTAACACACTCCCAGATACCCCCTGTAAAAACTTACACACTCCCAGGGACCCCTGTAAATAAAGACACACTCCTGGGGATCCCCTGTAAATACCGACCCACTCCCGGGGACACCCTGTAAATACTGACACACTCCCGGGAACCCCTGTAAATGTAGACACACTCCTAGGGACCCCCTGTAAGTACTGACACACTCCCAGAGACCCCCTGTAAATACTGACACAATCCCGGGGACCCCTAGTAAATACTGAGACACTCTCGGGGCCCCCCAGTAACTACTGAGATTCTCAGTAAGATTCTCAAAATTCACAGATCCCCCTAACTCTAAGAAAAACCCTAAGGAAAAAGACTTTGGACTCTTTTCTAGCTATTACAGGGTGGTGAAGTGCATTGGGCCTAACCAAAGAACTTTTTGAGCAAAAACCAAGATTTGGTTCTGTTAAAAGTGAGAAGTCGCACAACACCAGGTTATAGTCCAACAGTTTTATTTGAAATCACAAGCTTTCGGAGCTGCTGCTCCTTCGTCAGGTGAAGTGAAGAAATACAAATCGGCACAGCATATATAGACAGAGAACAATGGGGGAAAAATTCAGTTGGTTGCACCTCCCGTTAGCGCCTTAAGAGGGCGCTAATGGGGCGCAAAGCAGCTAGCGCCCAGGCGCGGCGAAGTTTGCGCCGCTCGCGAAATTAACTAGACATTTTGCGGCAGCGCTAAACACTACCGCCACGATCTCCTGCGCCGGCAGATCGTGACGTCAGTCGAGTGCGCAACGCCCCGGTATCGCCCCGGAGCGGATATTGAGTGGCGCCCCCTGCCTTACCGCCTGACGCTAGCAACGACAGGTTGAGGGGAGCGTTCTGCAGTCATGAAGGGAAAGGGGGAGGGCTATTTAAAAGTGACCGCTTCCTGCCTTTTATTGTTGGTGCCATTTTTTAACTACGCATTCTGAGAGAGAGAGAGAGAGACTTCTGGAGAGATTCAACGTTGTGTGAAGGAGTTTTGGGTACTGAGCAGCACTTTGCAGGTTCATTTTGATTTGCCATTCCTTGTATCGATTTAGAAGAGACTGTGGGGGCTGCACTCTGAGCTCTTTGCCTGGTACTCTCCATTGTTCTTTCTTAGCAGATTTGATGTGCAGGTCTCTCCAGGCCGAGATTCAAGGCTGCAATGAGCAGGATGTGGATGGAAAGCAAGATTAACCATCCCCTTTAAGAACTGGCCCGTGCCATTGTGTGTGTGTTCCATTGCTGACTGACATTACATGAGCTTCGCCAGCGCTCTGAGGTAGCGCCTCGCTCCTCGGCCTTTGCGCCTTAAGACAGGTGTGAAGCGCCTGATTTAGTGTTCCAATCACCTCCAGGGGCGATAAAAGTCAAGTTTGCAGTCAGTGGCGATAATTAGCGCCAGGCGCTAATCTTTGCGCCCGGCCGATAATTGCGCCCCAAATGGGGCGATACTGAATTTCTCCCCCAATGTCTTTTAAAACATGTCTGGGCTTGTAAGGGAGAAAAAGGCTGTGAAGGAAGGTGGGTTCAACCTCTGTAAAAGCAGTTTGGGTATTGGAGCTAATGGGAACTGTCTGGGGAACCGCATGATCTCGCTGGGAGTGTAAATCGGCCCCTATCAGACATTAGCATCCTAACAATAAACCCGAGGAGAACAGTCTCCACCCCAAGTTACAGAGCCCATTAAGACATGTATAAAACAGATTATTTCGGCCTACTCCATAGAAATCATAGGCCCAGCCAAGAAACCCAAAACATGAGAACAATCAAACTCCGATTAAATGGCAAATCGACAGGATGGGGACCATCCCGGAACCACGTCACATCTTCACAAACCAGTTACCGTTAACGAGCCCAACAAAAGTAACAAAGACTGAGACCTGATTTGGCGTGCAGATAAGGAACCTTCAATGGGTATAATTGAGGGCCCGTTCTCAAACTGAAAAAAGGAAGAGGAAGGAAGAACAAGAAGACATCGACGGAGGCATTCTCCGCAACACAGTTCTAAAACCAACACCATTCAGCGTTCCGTGCCCAGCCAGGAGGTCGACAGCTCAAAGGCCAGACCATCCAACAAAGCAGGCTGACACGGGAAGAAACCAGAACGACCGCCTCAGTGACCATCGAACACCGTGCGGCAACAAGGCCCTCACGAAACAACCAACCAAACACCAAGGGCTGGATTTTCATTGACCCGTGGAGGCGGGTTTGGAGGCGTGTGGGGGGTTAAAATTGCAAAAAGTGGTGGGCGGGCACAAGTCCGCCTCCATCCCGCCTCCACGCAATTTTCATGAAATCGTGTCTGCTGGTCCCGACTGCGTTCCGCCTTTAAGAGATGGGATAGGCTGTTAAGGCCCTTAACAAGCACTAAATTGGCTCTATAATGCCATTTTGAAAGGCCTTTGTGATTTTAACCCTTGTTCTACGTGAAGCACGCCTGTTCTGAAACACGATTGTGAAACCTGGCGGGAGCACATTTGGATAGCTGACTATCAGTGGCTGCGTTGACTATCAGTGAGTGAGTGGCTGGCTGGCAGCGGTGGAGGAGCCATATCTGGGAGTGGTGGAGCAAAAAAAATATGGGCTGGATTTTGTCTTGGGGTCGGGTTGGGGTCGTGTACTCCGCATTTCATGTTTCCCCCCCGACTCCAGATTAATGTGGATGAATGATGCAATTTTCACTTAATTGGGCAATTGAGTTCCAGCATGTGGGAACCCATGAACCAATTAGTGGTTTCAGTCTGAAAGTCACCTCTGATGATGTCATCATTGTTGCTGCATTGCAGGTCAGAGACTGCCTGGCCTTTGCTGTGAGAGGACCTGGATGCAAAATGAGCAGCATCAGAGAGAGAGAGAGAGAGAGAGAATTGTTTTTGCATCCAGGTCCTCTCACAGCAAAGGCCAGGCAGTCTCTGAAGACATTCAATGCAGCAGCATCAGAGGCGACTTTCAGACCTAATACTACTACTACCTTCATCACATCTCCGTTGTAAAAGTGGACCTGCAGCTGATAGTTAGCTATCCACTTGTGCTCCCGCCAGGTTTCACTGGCGTGTTTCAGATCAGGCGTGCTTCACGTGGGAAAAGGGTTAAACTAGCTAAAAAGTTTCAAAATGGCATTACAGAGCCAATTTAGTGCTTGTTAAGGGCTTTAATGGCCTCTCCCTCCTCTTGGAGGCGGGACGGAGACGGGACCACCGCACACGATTTCATCAAAATTGCGTGGAGGCAGGATCGGGTCCGCCCACCACTTTTCACAATTTTAACCCCCCACACGCCTCCAAACCCACCTCCACGGGTCTATGAAAATCCAGCCCATAGAGTGAACTCCAAAACCGTGAACTAACCTAACTGTCAGGGATTCTGGTGAGTATCATCCCTGATCCTCTGGAGTCCAACTTAGCTAGTAAAGTGGGATTGAGAGGGGTGTAGTACCCTTTTAATGTTACTTTCCCTCGCTTGTACCAAAGTGTTCCCCGCTTTTAGAGTGTTAGTGTTGTGTTGTGTTTTACTTTCTTGAATAAAGATCAAAGTTCTTGCATCAAAACCAGTTGTCTGCTGCACTTTTTATCACAACCCCCAAATAAGTCCAAAGTCTAGAACCAAGGGAGTGGGAGCGATTTGAACCGCTCAGAAGTCAGAGGTGAAGCTGACACAAACCACCACCCCCTACACCGGGGACCCCCAGTAAATACTGACACAACCCCGGGGACCCCCAGTAAAAACTGACACACTACCAGGGACCTCGTGGAAATACTGACACACTACCAGGGACCCCCAGTAAATACTGAGACACTCCCAGGGACCCCCAGTAAACACTGACACACTCCCAGGGACACCCTGTAAATACTGACGCACTCCCAGGGACTTCCAGTAAACACTGACAAACTCCCGGGGACCCGCTGTAAATACTGACAGACTCCCGGGGAACCCCTGTAAATACTAACACACTCCCAGCGACCCCCAGTAAATACTGACACACTCCCGGGAACCCCACTGTAAATACTGACAAATTCCCAGGGACCCCCTGTAAATACTGACACACTGCCAGGGACTTCCAGTAAGTACTGACACAATCCCGGGGATCCCCAGTAAATAGTGACACACTCTCGGGGATCCCCTGTAAACACTGACACACTCCAGGGAACCCCCTGTAAACACCGACACACTCCCAGGGATCCCCTGTAAATACTGACCCACTCCTAGTGCTCTCCAGTAAATACTGACACACTCCCGGGGACCCCCTGTAAATGCTGACACACTCCCAGGGACCCCCTGTAAATACTGACACACTCCTGGGGACCCCAGTAAATACTGACACACTCACGGGGTCCCTCTGTAAATACTGACACACTCCTGGGGACCCCCAGTAAATACTGACACACTCCCAGGGACCCCTGTAAATACGGACACACTCCTGGAGACCCCCGGTAAATACTGACACACTCACGGGGACCCCCTGTAAATACTGACACACTCCTGGGGGCCCCCAGTAAATACTGACACACTCCCAGGAATCCCCTGTAAATAATAACACAGTCCCAGGGACCCCTGTAAATACTGACACAATCCCGGATACCACCTGTAAAAACTTACAAACTCCCAGGGACCCCTGTAAATACAGACACACTCCTGGGAACCCCTGTAAATGCAGACACACTCCTGGGGACCAACTGTAAATACTGACACACTCCGGGGGACCTCCTGTAAGTACCGACACACTCCCAGGGACCCCCTTTAAATACTGACACACTCCCAGGGACCCCCTGTAAATACTGACACCCTCCAGGTGACCGCCTGTAAATACTGACCCACTCCTGGGGATCCCCAGTAAATACTGACAAACTCCTGGGGACTCTCGGTAAATATTGACATACTCCCAGGGCCCACTGTAAATACTGACAGACTCCCAGGGAGCCCCTGTAAATACTGACACACACCTGGGGACCCCCAGTAAATACTGACACACTCCTGGGGATCCCCTGTAAATACTGACACATTCCCAGGGACCACCCTGTAAGTACTGACACACTCCCAGGGACACTCTGTAAATACTGACACATTCCCAAGGACCACCCTGTAAATACTGACACACTCCCGGGGACCCCCTGTAAATACTGACCCACTCCTGGGGACCCCCAGTAAATACTGACAAACTCCTGGGGACACCCTGTAAATACTGACACACTCCCAGGAACTCCCGTAAATACTGACACACTCCCAGGAACCCTGTAAATGCTGAAACACTTCCGGGGACAGCCAGTAAATACTGACACACTGCCGGGGACCCCCTGTAAACAATGACACACTCCCGGGGACTCCCGTAAATAATGACACACTCCCGGGCACCCTGTGTAATTACTGACCCACTCCCGGTGACCTCCTGTAAATACTGACACACTCCTGGGGACCCCCAGTAAACACTGACACAGTCCTAGGGACCCCCAGTAAATTCTAACACACTCCTGGGGACCCCCAGTAAATACTAACACTCTCCTGGGGACCCCCAGTAAATACTGACACACTCCTGGGGACCCCCAGTAAACACTGACACAGTCCTAGGGACCCCCAGTAAATTCTAACACACTCCTGGGGACCCCCAGTAAATACTAACACTCTCCTGGGGACCCCCAGTAAATACTGACACACTCCTGGGGACCCCCAGTAAATTCTAACACAGTCCCGGGGATTCCTGTAAATAATGACACACTCCCAGGGACTCCCGTAAATACTGACGCACTCCCAGGGACCCCATGTAAAAATTGACACAGTCCCTGCAACACCTGTAAATACTGACACACTCCCAGGGACCCCCTGTCAATACTGACACACTCCCAGATACCCCTGTAAATACTGACACACTCCTGGGAACCCCGGTATATACAGACACACTCCTTGGGACTCCCTGTAAATACGGACACACTCCTGGGGACCCCCTGTAAATACTGACACACTCCCGGGGACCCCCAGTAAATACTGACCCATTCCCAGGGACCACCCTGTAAATATTGACACACTACTAGGGACCCCCATTAAATACTGACACACTTGCAGATACCCCTGTAAATACTAACACACTCCCGGTGACACCCTGTAAATACTGACACACTCCTGGGAACCCCTGTATATACAGACACACTCCTGGGGACTCCCTGTAAATACGGACACACTCCCGGGGACCCCCTGTAAATACTGACACACTCCCGGGGACCCCCAGTAAATACTTACACATTCCCAGGGACCACCCTGTAAATACTGACACACGACCAGGGACCCCCATTAAATACTGACACACTCCCAGGGACCCCATTAAATACTGACACACTCCCAGGGACCCCCTGTAAATACTGACACACTCCCAGGGACCCCCAATAAATACTGACACACTCCCAGGGACTCCTGTAAATATAGACAAACTCCCAGGGAGCCCCTGTAAATACTGACACACTCCCAGGGACCCTCTGTAAATACTGACACACTCTCAGGGACCCCCTGTAAATACTGACACACTCCCTGGGACCCCCGGTAAATACTGACACACTCCCGGGGACACCCTGTAAATACAGACACAATCCCGGATAACCCCTGTAAAAACTGCCAAACTCCCGGGGACACTCTGTAAATAATGACACACTCCATGGCACTCCCTGCAAATACTGACACAATCCCAGGGACCTCCTGGAAATACTAACACACTCCCAGGTACCCCCTTCAAATACTGACACACTCCCAGGGACCCCCTGTAAATACTGACAAACTCCCGGGGACCCCCTGTAAATACTGACACACTCCCGGGGACCCTGTAAATACTGAAACACTCCCGGGGACCCCCAGTAAATACTGACACACTCCCAGGGACCCCCTGTAAATACAGACACGCTCCCGGGGATCCCTGTAAATACTGACACACTCCCGGGAGCCCCGTAAATACTGAAACACTCCCGGGGACCCCCAGTAAATACTGACACACTGCCAGGGACCCCCAATAAATAATGAAACACTCCTGGGGACTCCCGTAAATACTGACACACTCCCAGCGAAACCCCTGTAAATAATGACACACTCCCGGGCACCCCCTGTAAAGAATGACACACGACACACTCCCGGGGACCCCATGTAAATACAGACACACTCCCGTGGACCTCCTGTAAATACAGACAAACTCCCAGGGACCCACAGTAAGTACTGACACATTCCAGGGGAACCCCAGTAAATACTGACACACTCCTGGGGACCCCCTGTAAATACAGACACACTCCTGGGGACCCCCTGTAAATACAGACACACTCCCAGGGACACCGTGTAAATACTGACACAATCCCAGGGACCCCAGTAAATACTGAAATATTCCAGGGGAACCCCAGTAAATACCGACACACTCCCAGGTACCCCCTGTAAATACTGACACACACCCAGGGACCCCCTGTAAATACTGACACACACCCAGGAACCCCTGTAAATACTGACACACACCCAGGGACCCCCTGTAAATACTGACACACACCCAGGGACCCCCTGTAAATACTGACCCACTCCTGGGGACCCCCAGTAAATACTGACAAACTCCTGGGGACACCCTGTAAATACTGACACACTCCCAGGAACTCCCGTAAATACTGACACACTCCCAGGAACCCTGTAAATGCTGAAACACTTCCGGGGACAGCCAGTAAATACTGACACACTGCCGGGGACCCCCTGTAAACAATGACACACTCCCGGGGACTCCCGTAAATAATGACACACTCCCGGGCACCCTGTGTAATTACTGACCCACTCCCGGTGACCTCCTGTAAATACTGACACACTCCTGGGGACCCCCAGTAAACACTGACACAGTCCTAGGGACCCCCAGTAAATTCTAACACACTCCTGGGGACCCCCAGTAAATACTAACACTCTCCTGGGGACCCCCAGTAAATACTGACACACTCCTGGGGACCCCCAGTAAATTCTAACACAGTCCCGGGGACTCCTGTAAATAATGACACACTCCCAGGGACTCCCGTAAATACTGACGCACTCCCAGGGACCCCATGTAAAAATTGACACAGTCCCTGCAACACCTGTAAATACTGACACACTCCCAGGGACCCCCTGTCAATACTGACACACTCCCAGATACCCCTGTAAATACTGACACACTCCTGGGAACCCCGGTATATACAGACACACTCCTTGGGACTCCCTGTAAATATGGACACACTCCTGGGGACTCCCTGTAAATACTGACACACTCCCGGGGACCCCCAGTAAATACTGACCCATTCCCAGGGACCACCCTGTAAATATTGACACACTACTAGGACCCCCATTAAATACTGACACACTTGCAGATACCCCTGTAAATACTAACACACTCCCGGTGACACCCTGTAAATACTGACACACTCCTGGGAACCCCTGTATATACAGACACACTCCTGGGGACTCCCTGTAAATACGGACACACTCCCGGGGACCCCCTGTAAATACTGACACACTCCCGGGGACCCCCAGTAAATACTTACACATTCCCAGGGACCACCCTGTAAATACTGACACACGACCAGGGACCCCCATTAAATACTGACACACTCCCAGGGACCCCATTAAATACTGACACACTCCCAGGGACCCCCTGTAAATACTGACACACTCCCAGGGACCCCCAATAAATACTGACACACTCCCAGGGACTCCTGTAAATATAGACAAACTCCCAGGGAGCCCCTGTAAATACTGACACACTCCCAGGGACCCTCTGTAAATACTGACACACTCTCAGGGACCCCCTGTAAATACTGACACACTCCCTGGGACCCCCGGTAAATACTGACACACTCCCGGGGACACCCTGTAAATACAGACACAATCCCGGATAACCCCTGTAAAAACTGCCAAACTCCCGGGGACACTCTGTAAATAATGACACACTCCATGGCACTCCCTGCAAATACTGACACAATCCCAGAGACCTCCTGGAAATACTAACACACTCCCAGGTACCCCCTTCAAATACTGACACACTCCCAGGGACCCCCTGTAAATACTGACAAACTCCCGGGGACCCCCTGTAAATACTGACACACTCCCGGGGACCCTGTAAATACTGAAACACTCCCGGGGACCCCCAGTAAATACTGACACACTCCCAGGGACCCCCTGTAAATACAGACACGCTCCCGGGGATCCCTGTAAATACTGACACACTCCCGGGAGCCCCGTAAATACTGAAACACTCCCGGGGACCCCCAGTAAATACTGACACACTGCCGGGGACCCCCAATAAATAATGAAACACTCCTGGGGACTCCCGTAAATACTGACACACTCCCGGCGAAACCCCTGTAAATAATGACACACTCCCGGGCACCCCCTGTAAAGAATGACACACGACACACTCCCGGGGACCCCATGTAAATACAGACACACTCCCGTGGACCTCCTGTAAATACAGACAAACTCCCGGGGACCCACAGTAAGTACTGACACATTCCAGGGGAACCCCAGTAAATACTGACACACTCCTGGGGACCCCCTGTAAATACAGACACACTCCTGGGGACCCCCTGTAAATACAGACACACTCCCAGGGACACCGTGTAAATACTGACACAATCCCAGGGACCCCAGTAAATACTGAAATATTCCAGGGGAACCCCAGTAAATACCGACACACTCCCAGGTACCCCCTGTAAATACTGACACACACCCAGGGACCCCCTGTAAATACTGACACACACCCAGGAACACCTGTAAATACTGACACACACCCAGGGACCCCCTGTAAATACTGACACACACCCAGGGACCCCCTGTAAATACTGACCCACTCCTGGGGACCCCCAGTAAATACTGACAAACTCCTGGGGACACCCTGTAAATACTGACACACTCCCAGGAACTCCCGTAAATACTGACACACTCCCAGGAACCCTGTAAATGCTGAAACACTTCCGGGGACAGCCAGTAAATACTGACACACTGCCGGGGACCCCCTGTAAACAATGACACACTCCCGGGGACTCCCGTAAATAATGACACACTCCCGGGCACCCTGTGTAATTACTGACCCACTCCCGGTGACCTCCTGTAAATACTGACACACTCCTGGGGACCCCCAGTAAACACTGACACAGTCCTAGGGACCCCCAGTAAATTCTAACACACTCCTGGGGACCCCCAGTAAATACTAACACTCTCCTGGGGACCCCCAGTAAATACTGACACACTCCTGGGGACCCCCAGTAAATTCTAACACAGTCCCGGGGACTCCTGTAAATACCGACACACACCCAGGGACCCCCTGTAAATACTGACACACACCCAGGGACCCCCTGTAAATACTGACACACACCCAGGGACCCCCTGTAAATACTGACACACACCCAGGAACCCCTGTAAATACTGACACAATCCCAGGGACCCCAGTAAATACTGGAATACTCCAGGGGAACCCCAGTAAATACTGACACACACCCAGGGACACCCTGTAAATGCTGACACACTCCCAGGAACCCCTGTAAATACTGACACACACCCAGGGACCCCCTGTAAATACTGACACACACCCAGGAACCCCTGTAAATACTGACACAATCCCAGGGACCCCAGTAAATACTGGAATACTCCAGGGGAACCCCAGTAAATACTGACACACTCCTGGGGACCCCCCTATTTACAGACACACACCCAGGGACCCCCTGTAAATGCTGACACACTCCCAGGGACCCCCTGTAAATACTAACACACTCCCAGGGACCTCCTGTAAATACTGACACACACCCAGGGACCCCCTGTAAATACTGACAGACACCCAGGGATCCCCTGTAAATACTGGCACACTCCCAGAGACCCATGTAAATACTGGCATACTCCCGGGGACCCCCTGTCAATACTGACACACTCACAGGTACCCGCTGTAATACTGACACACACCCAGGGACCCCCAGTAAAGACTGGGACACTCCCTGGGACACCCAGTAAATACTGACACACTCCCAGGGATCCCCTGCAAATACTAACACACTCCCAGGCAACCCTGTAAATACTGACACACTCCTAGGGACCCCCTGTAAATACTGACACACTCCCAGGATCCCCCTTTAAATACTGACACACTCCCAGGGACTCCCTGTGAATACTGACACACTCCCGGGGACCCCGTGTAAACACTGAAACCCTCCCAGGGACCCCCTGTAAATACCGATACACTCCCAGGGAACCCCTGTAAATAATGACACACTCCCAGGGACCCCCTGTAATTACTGACACACTCCCATGGACCCCCTGTAATTACTGTCACTCTCCCAGGAACCCTCCTGTAAATACTGACACACTCCCTGGGACACCCTGTAAATACTGACACACTCCCAGGGATCCCCTGCAAATACTAACACACTCCCAGGCACCCCTGTAAGTATAGACACACTCCCAGGGACCCCCTGTGAATACTGACACACTCCCTGGGGCCCCCGGTAAATACTGATATACTCACCGGAAACACCCTGTACATACTGACACACTCCCAGGGATCGCTGTAAATACTGACACACTCCCAGGGATCGCTGTAAATACTGACACACTCCCAGGGACCACCCTGTAAATACTGACACAATCCCGGGAACCGCTGTAAATACTGACACACCCCCAGGGACCCCCAGTAAATACTGACACACTCCTACGGACGCCTGTAAATACTGACACACTCCCAGGGACCCCCTGTAAATACTGACACACTCACAGATACCCGCTGTAATACTGACACACTCCTGGGGACCCCCAGTAAAGACTGGGACACTCCCTGGGACACCCAGTAAATACTGACACACTCCCAGGGATCCCCTGCAAATACTAACACACTCCCAGGCAACCCTGTAAATACTGACACACTCCTAGGGACCCCCTGTAAATACTGACACACTCCCAGGACCCCCCCTGTAAATACTGACACACTCCCAGGGACTCCCTGTGAATACTGACACACTCCCTGGGGCCCCCGGTAAATACTGATATACTCACCAGAAACACCCTGTACATACTGACACACTCCCAGGGATCGCTGTAAATACTGACACAATCCCGGGAACCGCTGTAAATACTGACACACCCCCAGGGACCCCCAGTAAATACTGACACACTCCTACGGACGCCTGTAAATACTGACACACTCCCAGGGATCCCCTGCAAATACTAACACACTCCCAGGCAACCCTGTAAATACTGACACACTCCCAGGGACCCACTGTAAATACTGACACACTCCCAGGGAACCCCTGTAAATACTGACACACTCCCGGGGATCCCCTGTAAATACTGACACACTCCCAGGAATCCACTGTAAATACTGACACACTCCCAGGAATCCACTGTAAATACTGACACACTCCCAGGGACCACCCTGTAAATACTGACACACTCCCAGGGACACCCTGTAAATACTGACACACTCCCGGGGACCACTTTGTAAATACTGACACACTCCCAGGAATCCACTGTAAATACTGACACACTCCCAGGAATCCACTGTAAATACTGACACACTCCCAGGGACCCCGCAAATACTGAAACAAACCCGGGGACCCCCTGTAAATACTGACACACTCCCAGGGACCCACTGTAAATACTGACACACTCCCGGGGATCCCCTGTAAATACTGACACACTCCCAGGAATCCACTGTAAATACTGACACACTCCCAGGGACCACCCTGTAAATACTGACACACTCCCAGGGACACCCTGTAAATACTGACACACTCCCGGGGACCACTTTGTAAATACTGAGACACTCCCAGGGACCCCCTTCAAATACTGACGCACTCCCAGGGACCACCCTGTAAATGCTGACGCGCTCCCAGGGACCCGCTGTAATACTGACACACTCCTGGGTCCCCCAGTAAATACTGACACACTCCCGGGGACCCCCTGTAAATACTGACACACTCCCTGGGACACCCTGTAAATACTGACACACTCCCAGGAATCCCCTGTAAATACTAACACACTCCCAGGCACCCCTGTAAATACTGACACACTCCTTGGGTCCGCTGTAAATACTGACACACTCCCAGGGACCCCCTGTACATACTGACACACTCCCGGGGACCGCCTGTATATACTGACAGACTCCCAGGGATCTCCAGTAAATACTGACACACTCCCAGGGTCCCACTGTAAATACGGACACACTCCCAGGGACCCCCAGTAAATACTGAAACAAACCCGGGGACCCCCTGTAAATACTGACGCACTCCCAGGGACCCCCTGTAAATACTGGAACAAACCCGGGGACCCTCTGTAAATACTGACACACTCCCAGGGATACCCTGTAAATACTGACACACTCCCAGGGATCCCCTATAAATACTGACACACTCCCAGAGACCCCCAGTAAATACTGACACACTCCCAGGGATCCCCTGTAAATACTGACACACTACCAGGGACCACCCTGTAAATACTGACACACTTCCGGGGACCCCCTGTAAATACCGACACATTCCCGGGGACCACCTGTAAATACTGACACACTCCCAGGGACCCCCTTCAAATACTGACACACTCCCAGGGACCCCACTGTAAATAATGACACGCTCCCGGGGACCCCCTGTAAATACTGACCCATTCCCAGGGACCTCCTGTAAATACAGACACGCACCCGGGGACCTCCTGTAAATACAGACACGCTCCCGGGGACCCCCTGTAAATACTGACACTTTCCTAGTTTCCCCCAGTAAATACTGACACACTCCTGGGGACTCCTGTACATATTGACACACTCCCAGCGACTCCCGTAAATACTGACACACTCCCGGGGACCCCCTGTAAATACCGACACACTCCCGGGGACCCCCTGTAAATACTGACACACCCCCAGGGACACCCTTCAAATACTGACACACTCCCGGGGACCCCCTGTAAATACCGACACACTCCCGGGGACCCCCTGTAAATACTGACACACTCCCAGGGACACCCTGTAAATACTGACACACTCCTGGGGATCCACCTGTAAATACTGACACACTACCAGGGACCACCCTGTAAATACTGACACACTCCCGGGGACCCCCTGTAAATACCGACACACTCCCGGGGACCACCTTCAAATATTGACACACTCCCAGGGACCCCCTGTAAAGAATGACACACTCCTGGGCACTCCCTGTAAAGAATGACACACTCCCGGCCACCCACTGTAATTACTGACCCACTCCTGTGGACCCCCTGTAAATACTGACACACTCCCGGGGACCTCCTGTAAATACCGACCAACTCCCGGGGACCCCCTGTAAATACTGACACACTCCCGGGTACCCCCTGTAAATACAGACACGCTCCCAGGAACCTCCTGTAAATACTAACACACTCCCGGGGACCACTTGTAAATACTGACACACTCCTGGGGACCCCCAGTAAATACTGACACACTCCCAGGGACTCCTGTAAATATTGACACACTCCCAGGGACCACCGTAAATACTTACACGCTCCCGAGGAACCCATTTAAATACTGACACACTCCCGGTAGCCCTGTAAATGCTGAAACACTCCCGGGGACCACCTGTAAATACAGTCATGCTCCCGGGGACCTCCTGTAAATACTGACACACTCCTGGGGACCCCCAGTAACTACTGACACACTCCCGGGGACCACCAGTAAATACTGACACACTCCTGGGGACCCCCAGTAAATACTGACACACTCCTGGGGACCCCCAGTAAATAGTGACACAATCCCAGGGCCCCCCCTGTAAATACTGACACACTCCCAGGGACCTGGAACAGTTCCCATGGATTGGAGGGTAGCTAATGTTACCTCACTGTTCAAAAAAGGTGGTAGAGAGAAAACGGGGAATTATAGACCGGTAAGCCTGACATCGGTAGTGGGGGAAATGCTAGAGTCCATTTTAAAAGATGTAATAGCAGAGCACTTGGAAAACAGTGACAGGATTGGACAAAGTCAACATGGATTTACAAAAGGTAAATCGTGCTTGACTGATCTACTGGAATTTTTTGAGGAAGTAACTGATAGAATAGAAAAGGGAGAACCAGTGGATGTGGTGTATTTGGACTTTCAGAAGGCTTTCGATAAGGTCCCGCATAAGAGATTAGCGTGTAAAGTTAAGGCACATGGGATTGGGGGTAAGGTACTGACTTGGATAGAGAACTGGTTGGCAGACAGGAAGCAAAGAGTTGGAATAAATGGGTCTTTTTCCAAGTGGCAGGCAGTGACTGGTGGGGTTCCGCAGGGATTGGTCCTAGGACCCCAGCTATTCACTACATATATTAATGATCTAGACGAGGGAACTAGATATAATATCTCCATGTTTGCAGATGACACAAAGCTGGGTGGGCGTGTGCGCTGCGAGGAGGATGCCGAGAAACTCCAGTATGATTTGGACAGGTTGGGTGATTGGGCAGAAGCATGGCAGATGCAGTATAATGTGGATAAATGCGAGGTTATCCACTTTGGTGGCAAAAACAGAAAGGCAGATTATTATCTGAACGGCAATAGATTGGGAGAAGGGGAAGTGCAACGAGACCTGGTGTCCTTGTGCACCAGTCGCTGAAGGTAAGCATGCAGGTGGGGGAGGGTGAACAGCCAGTTGTTGTGGTGCATATAGGTACCAACGATATAGGTAAAAAATGGGATGAGGTCCTAAAAGCTGAATATAGGGAGTTAGGAGGTAAATTAAAAAATAGGACCTCAAAGGTAGTAATCTCAGGATTGCTACCAGTGCCACGTGCTAGTCAGAGTAGAAATAGAAGGATATCTCAGATGAATATGTGGCTAGAGGAATGGTGCAAGGGGGAGGGATTCAAATTGCTGGGACATTGGAAGCGGTTCTGGGGGAGATGGGACAAGTACACACTGGACGGTTTGCACCTGGGCGGGACCGGTACCGATATCCTAGTGTTTGCTAGTGCTGTTGGGGAGTGGTTAAATAAAATGGCAGGGGGTGGGGAACCTGAGGAAAGGGAAGCAAGGATAGAAGCAAAAGACAGGAAGGAGAAAAGCAAAAGCGGCAGACAGAGAAATTTAGGGCTGGATTTTGATACTGGGGCGGGTTGGGATCGTGTCATCCGCATTTCGTGTTATCCACCCGACTGCAATTGGATGTGGGAGATTGATGCAATTTTCACCTAATTGGGCAATTGAGTTCTAGCATGTGGGAACCCATGAACCAATTGGTGGCTTCAGTCTGAAAGTCGCCTCTGATGATGTCATCATTGCTGCTGCATTGCAGGTCAGAGACTGCCTGGCCTTTGCTGTGAGAGGACCTGGACGCAAAATGAGCAGGAGAGAGAGAGAGAGATAATCAGAGGCGACTTTCAGACCTAATACTAGTACCTTCATCACATCTCCATTGTAATAGTGGATCTGCAGCTGATAGTCAGCTATCCAAATGTGCTCCTGCCAGGTTTCACAATCGTGGTTCAGAACAGGCGTGCTTCACGTAGATCAAGGGTTAAAATCACAAAGGCCTTTCAAAATGGCATTATAGAGCCAATTTAGTGCTTGTTAAGGGCCTCAACAGCCTATCCTGCCTCTGAAAGGCGGGACGGAGTCGGGACCAGCAGACACGATTTAATGAAAATTGCGTGGAGGCGGAATGGAGGCGGACTTGTGCCCGCCCGCCAGTTTTCGCAATTTTAACCCCCCACACGCCTCCAAACCCGCCTCCACGGGTCAATGAAAATCCAGCCCCAAGGGTGTAAATCAAAACATGGCCACAGTAAATAATAATTCTAAAAGGTCTAAGAGTGTTAAAAAAACAAGCCTGAAGGCTTTGGGCAGAATTTTCATTGACCCGTGGAGGCGGGTTTGGAGGCGTGTGGGGGGTTAAAATTGCAAAAACTGGTGGGCGGGCATTAGCCCGCCTCCATCCCGCCTCCACGCAATTTTCATTAAATCGTGTCTGCTGGTCCCGACTCCGTCCCGCCTCCAAGAGGCGGGATAGGCCGTTAAGGCCCTTAACAAGCACTAAATTGCCTCTATAATGCCATTTTGAAAGGCCTTTGTGATTTTAACCCTTTTTCCATGTGAAGCACACCTGTTCCGAATCACGAATGTGAAACCTGGCAGTAGCACATTTGGATTGCTGACTATCAGCTGCAGCTCAACCATGAAATAGGAGATGTGATCAGCCATTATTTGCAGTTGGCAGGACTTTGTTGTCTGAGGTCTGGGGGAACTTTTATATGGCATAACCACAGCTGTGGAAGTTTGGAGCCTGACACCCATCTCCAGTGTGACCTACTGGGAAACCCCTCTCGCCACCTTGACTGAGCGCTTCCTCAACTGAGGCATATACCTGAAGCATGGGAACCATTTATTTCCTTTCCTCCTGGACATCAGATTCGGACGAAGACCAGCTGTGGCAGCAGCAGAACCATGAACAACAGCACCACCAGCAGCAGCAGCATCAACAGGAGTGCCAAGCTGCTCCTCACCCACCTGAAGCTGCACAGGCCAGAAGGCGCCAGCGGGCGACCACATTGCTGCCCGAGATGCAAGGGACGCACTTGACCAGATTTGCTTAGCCTGCACAATCAAACACTTTTGCCTCGCACCTTCTTATCAGACCATCGACAATGGCCAGGAACCTACGGATTCCTAACACTCTGAACACCATACTGACAATTGCAAGTCATCCTAAGCCCGCAATGTGAAAGTTCCATTTGCGAAATGACAGACGCCACAACTTCAGCAGTTTGCCAGCAGAATTTTTAATCACAACAAGCAAGTGCTGGCATTTCAAGATTAAACACAACATTACACCCAAGTGACTACCTTTGTGACTACTTGTGCATTATTTTTCTTTTACGCGTGCTCCTACGTGGTGCTTCCCCTGTGTCTTCAGCAAATGTGGAGGCCCCTTGCTCACTTTCTTGCTGCTCCTGCCTCGACACCTTTGGCGGGCGTCCTCTGGGGTTGTGAGCCTGTGAGGGCTCGGCAATAGTCTGCTGCTCCTTCGGCTGTACAGGGGTTGAGACGCCGATCTCAGTTGGGTGAGGACTCTGATGGGGCTCTGACCGAGGGCTTTGCAGTGGCTTGGTCGTGTGAGCACTTGGAGAGGAGCCCCCACTTCCTTGTTGTCTGCCACCAACATCCCTCTCATGGGTCAGCCCCACCTCAGTGCTTGCAAGTGGATTGAGAGAACCTTGGTGCACATCAGCGGGGCCATGGGGACCCGTATCTGCACTGGAAGTCCTACTCAGAAAGACTTCCATGAAGGTCTGGTTTCTGTGTTCAATAGATGACCATCGCTCCTCAAGAGATGCCAGTCTATTCTGAACAATGACCATGTTTTCTACACTCTGGCAACTTATCTCCTCCATAGCCATAGCCATCCTCTCCTCTACTGTAGCCATCCTTTCCACGGAGGTTGCCATCCTTTCCATGGTGATGCGTTCATGCGCCAATGACTCCACAAAGGCTCTGCTCAAGTTCGCTATGGACTCCTCCATTCGCTCCACACTCGCAGCAACCCTGGAGACAAAACCTGCCAGAGACTCCTGCATCTGTTCCTGGAGTTCCAGCACCGCTGATCTTATGGATGGACCCAGAGGCAGAGGGTTGACATGCAGCTGAGCCGAGCTAGGAGAGTCCTGCGCCCTCCGACTAGGACTCTCCACTGCAGTCCCTGTCTCCACTATCTGCTGATGCTCACTTGTGAGCTGTGATACACCAGGTGACAACACTACTCTATCTCGCGATGTTCCCTCCGAGGTGTGAGTGTCTGCACTGGTGCTGGGTGCGCTGAATTCTGCTGACATGGCGCCCTCAGAGGTTGCAGCTTCCTCTGAGGAGTGGTGAGGCTCATGCTCTTCCTCCTGGACGGTGGGGACGGCTGCTCGCGATGGTCCTGGGGGGGAGTAAAGGAAAGAGTCAGAGATGTGAGTCCAGGGTTACATGCACATTGCATATTGCAGATGTCATAAGTCAGTCTGCTGGAGCATCAGAATCATTATCAGTGACTCATGCAATGTCAATGAGAGAGATGATAATCTATTCTGTCACCAGCTTGCTCTGATGCACCCGTCTGTCCGTCCCCCACTTGCACATCCTCCTCCACTCCCATGATCTCCAGGACCGCCTCCTCCCAGGTGGTGAGCTGGGCTACTGAGGGTGGCCCTCCTCCTGTCCTCGCTCTTTCCCTCTTATTGTGAGCTCTCTTTTCCTGCAATGAGGGAGACAAGTGGAGTTTGAGTGAGAATGAAGGAGTGAGTGTAGAGAATCTATATCATTGATGGTTAGAAGGAGACAAATTCGGAGTGAGGTGGCAAGACCATGGGCCCTCCTTGTGTGTTATAAGTTGTTTTCATAGCATGACAGCGATAGGGAGTGTGAGGGGTGCATAGTCGAATAGTTAGATGAATGTGACCATACAGAGAGAGGGAATGGGTAAGGGTGCAGGGATGTCAGTGTCAAGTGGGATGTGGAGGAAGCGGTTGTCAAAGCTGAGTGCTGGTGAGGAGAGGCAATGGGGATCAGAATGAGGGTGATGGGAAATTCATACTCACTTTTCCAGTGCGCAGCAGGTCATGAAAACTCTTCCTGCACTGAAGCCAGGTTCTGTGGGTTATGGACAACGAGTTGACCTCCTCTGCCACCTGGATCCACACAGCCTTGGTTTGATGGGAAGGGTTCTTCCTCCCTGAAGAAGGGAAGAGCACCTCCTTATTAGCTCTGGCTCCCTCAATTAAAGCTTGCAGGGCAACGTCATCAAATCGAGGTGCAGACCTAGGTCTCTGGCTGGCCATTCTTCCTCCAGTTGCCTCTAACATGCAAAGGCAGAAGCTTGGCAGTCTGCAGAGGAAGCAAGGCTTGTTGCAGACCTTAAATGCTGCAGCAATGATGAAGTCAGCAGAAGCGACTTTCAGACTGGAAAAACTCACTGGCCATGGGTTCCCACACGTTGGAACTCAATTGGCCAATTATGTTAAAATCGCATCAATCTCCCACATCGATTTAGATTCGGGTGGCTAATAGGAAATGCGGATTACATGACCCCAGCCCACCCCTGAATCAAAATCCAGCCCTTTGTGTCTTAATGCGAGGAGCATTCGTAATAAGGTAGATGAATTAGCTGCGCAAATAGATGTAAATGGATATGATATAATTGGGATTATAGAGTATTGACTCCAGGATGACCAAGGCTGGGAATTCAACATCCAGGGGTATACAATATTCAGGAAAGACAGGCAAAAAGGAAAAGGAGGTGGGGTAGCATTGCTGGTTAAAGAGGAGACTAACACAATAGTAAGGAAGGATATCAGCTCTGATGATGTGGAATCTGTATGGGTAGAGCTGAGAAATACCAAGGGGCAGAAAATGTTAGTGGGTGTTGTATACAGCCCCCCAAACAGTAATGCTGAGGTTGGGGATGGCATTAAACGGGAAATTAGAGACGCGTGCAATAAGGGCACAGCAGTTATCATGGGTGACTTTAATCTACATATAAATTGGGCTAACCAAATTAGTAACAATACTGTGGAGGAGGAATTCCTAGAGTGTATACGGGATGGTTTCCTGGACCAATATGTCGAGGAACCAACTAGAGATCAGGCCATCTTAGGCTGGGTATTATGTAATGAGAAAGGATTAATTAGTAATCTTGTTGTGCAAGGCCCCTTGGGGAGGAGCGATCATAATATGATAGAATTCTTCATTAAGATGGAGAGTGAAGTAGTTGACTCAGAGACTAGGGTCCTGAATTTAAATAAAGGAAACTATGATGGTATGAGGCATGGGTTGGCTAGGATGGATTGGGGAACGTTACTTAAAGGGTTGACGGTGGATAGGCAATGGCAAACATTTAAAGATCGCATGGATGAACTACAGAATTTGTTCATCCCTGTTTGGCATAAAAATAAAACAAAAAAGATGACTCAACCGTGGCTAACAAGGGAAATTAGAGATAGCATAAGATCCAAGGAGAGGACATATAAATTGGCCAGAAAAAGCAGCAAACCTGAGGATTGGGAGCAGTTTAGGATTCAGCAAAGGAGGACAAAGGGATTAATTAAGAGGGGGAAAATAGAGTATGAGAGTAAGCTTGCAGGGAACATAAAAACTGACTGTAAAAGCTTCTGTAGATATGTGAAGAGAAAAAGGTTGGTGAGGTCAAGCGTAGGTCCCTTGCAGTCAGAATCAATGGAATTTATAATGGGGAACAAAGAAATGGCTGAGCAATTAAATACATACTTCGGTTCAGTCTTCACAAAGGAGGACACAAATAACATCCCAGAGATGTTGGGGAACATAGGATCTAATGAGAGGGAGGAACTGAATGAATTTGAATATTTGTAGGGAAATGGTGTTAGGGAAATTGACGGGATTAAATCCGATAAATCCCCACGGCCTGATAATTTACATCCTAGGGTACTTAAGGAAGTGGCCCTAGAAATAGTAGATGCATTTCTGGTCATCTTCCAAAATTCTGTAGAGTCTGGAACAGTTCCCATGGATTGGAGGGTAGCTAATGTAACCCCACTATTTAAAAAAGGTGATAGAGAGAAAACGGGGAATTATAGACCGGTAAGCCTGACATCGGTAGTGGGGAAAATGCTAGAGTCCATTATAAAAGATGTAATAGCAGAGCACTTGGAAAACAGTGACAGGATCGGACAAAGTCAACATGGATTTACAAAAGGTAAATCATGCTTGACTAATCTACTGGAATTTTTTGAGGATGTAACTGGTAGAATAGATAAGGGAGAACCAGTGGATGTGGTGTATTTGGACTTTCAGAAGGCTTTCGATAAGGTCCCACATAAGAGATTAGCGTGCAAAGTTAAAGCACATGGGATTGGGGGTAAGGTACTGACTTGGATAGAGAATTGGTTGGCAGACAGGAAGCAAAGAGTTGGAATAAACGGATCTTTTTCCGAGTGGCAGGCAGTGATTAGTGGGGTACTGCAGGGATCAGTGCTAGGACCCCAGTTATTCACAATGATATAGACAAGGGAACTAGATGTAATATCTCCAAGTTTGCAGATGACACAAAGCTGGGTGGGCGTGTGCGCTGTGAGGAGGATGCAGAGAAACTCCAGTATGATTTGGACAGGTTGGGTGATTGGGCAGATTCAAGGCAGATGCAGCATAATGTGGATAAATGCGAGGTTATCCACTTTGGTGGCAAAAACAGGAAGGCAGATTATTATCTGAACGGCAATAGATTGGGAAAAGGGGAAGTGCAACGAGACCTGTGTGTCCTTGTGCACCAGTCGCTGAAGGTAAGCATGCAGGTGCAGCAAGCGGTTAAGACGGCAAATGGTATATTGGCCTTCATAGCAAGAGGATTTGAGTACAGGAGCAAGGATGTCTTGCTGCAGTTGTACAGGGCCTTGGTGAGACCACACCTTGATTATTGTGTGCAGTTTTGGTCACCTTATCTGAGGAAGGATGTTCTTGCCATGGAGGGAGTGCAGCGAAGATTCACCAGACTGATACCTGGGATGGCAGGAATGACGTATGAAGAGAGATTGGGTCGATTGAGCTTGTATTCGCTAGAGTTTAGAAGAATGAGAGGGGATCTCATTTAAACTTATAAATTTCTAACAGGACTAGACAGACTAGATGCAGGAAGGCTGTTCCCGATGGCGGGGGAGTCCAGAACCAGGGGTCACAGTCTAAGGATAAGGGGTAAGCCATTTAGGACTGAGATGAGGAGGAATTTCTTCACCCAGAGAGTGGTGAACCTGTGGAATTCTCTACCACAGAAGGCAGTTGAGGCCAATTCATTAAATATAATCAAGAAGGAGTTAGATATATTTCTTAATGCTAAAGGGATCAAGGGATATGGGGAGAAAGCAGGAACAGGGTACTGAATTTGGATGATCAGCCATGATCTCATTAAATTGCAGAACAGGCTCGAGGGGCTGAATGGCCTACTCCTGCTCCTATCTTCTATGTTTCTATGTAAATCTTTTCACCCAGAGGGTGGTGGGGGTCTGGAACTCACTGCCTGAAAGGGTGGTAGAGGCAGAAACCCTCATCACTTTTAAAAAGTACCTGGATATACACTTGAAGTGCCGTAACCTACAAGGCTACGGACCAAGAGCTGAAAAGTGGAATTAGGCTGGATAGTTCTTTTGCAGCCAGCACAGACACGGTGGGCTAAATGGCTTCCTACTCTGCCACTAGTGATATGGAGCAAAGGCAGATAAATGGAGTTAAGTTGTAAATGTGCCATGATCTAATTGAATCGTGGAACAGGCTCGAGGGGCTAACTGGCCTGCTCCTGTTCCTATGTTCCTCTATTAGGGAACCATTATAATAAGCCGGTCGGGGAGGGTAAAGAGCCTCGCGTTGTTTTAACGATATTGGGAGTCTGTGAACCTGACATGGGAATGCTTCAGACATCTGTCACGGCTTGGTGAGTTAACAAACTTAAAATGGCTTGTTACTTTTTAATATGGAGATGGTTTCAAGAAAGAGCCTATGGCTGGAGCTGAAACCTATCGGGTTACATATACCTGGCCAGGCACTGTCGGGGGCACCACGGTCTGCGTGAGATATTTGTACATGAGCACGTAACACATTCATATGACAATCCTTTCTCTGTTATATTAATAGGCGAGCTTAAAATAACAGGTAAGGCAATGTAATAAGTGCCCGTTAAGTGTTAATACTGTAAAAACAAACGGTAGGCTTATGTCTTCAGGTCTGTAATGGCTGTAGTAATGCAATGAAACAGGTGAAGGCAGACTCATAGCATTGTGTTAGCTTGGAGAATTTTCTTCGATTGACCTTGGAACCAAGGAGACTTTCTCCTATTGGAAGAAATGCAACTGGTGGTCATTCTCTCCCTCAGGAATCCATAACAGTTTAAATTACACAGGATTACATCGAATATACGGCACAGAAACAGGCCATTCGGCCCAACCAGCCCATGCTGGCGTTTATGCTGCACTCGAGCCTCCTCCCATTCTTCCTCATCTAACTCTATCAGCATAATCCTCTATTCTCTTCTCCCACTTATGCTTATTTAGCCTCCACTTAAATGCATCTATACTATTCACCTCAACCAATCTCTGGGTAAAGAAGTTTCTTCTGAATTCCCTATTTGATTTCTTGGTGACTATCTTATATTGATGGTCTCCAGTTATGCTCTTCCCCACAAGTGGAAAAATTCTCGCTGTATCCACTCTATCTAAAGCTTTCATAATTTTAACGACCTCGATTAGGTCACCCCTCAGCCTTCTCTTTCTGGAGAAAAGAGACCCAGCCTGTGCATCCTTTCCTGATAGGTATAACCTCGCATTTCTAGTATCGGTACACTACATGCTCTTCACAGCTTTCTCTTGTTCTCCACTTGTGTTTTTATGCTATGCCAGAAAAAGATGCAACTTGCAGAGTCTACGGCCGCAATTTCCCCAACCTCGGCGGGTCCGTGGAGGGCGACGTCGGTGGCAGGTCTCGGTCCTGCTGATGACTCAATCCCGGCCTCCGACATGACTTTCCCCTGATTGGTCTTGTTAAGCCTGCCCAGCGAGTTTCATGGTCAATTGAAGGAAGCGGGTCTGATGACGCGTCTGATGACGTGAATATTAAGGTATCAAGGGATATGGGGATAGTGCAGGAAAGTGGAGATGAGGTAGAAGATCAGCCATGATCTTATTGAATGGTGGAGCAGGCTCGAAGGGCTAAATGGCCTCCTCCTGCTCCTATTTCTTATGTTCTTATAATCTTTAAAGGGACCATGCGCAAATTGATTTTGACAGTTGTGCTGTCAGTATTCTACAGCATTAAGATGCTGCAAACACTGACAATGACTGCACAAAGTTGTACGGCTGCACCCAGGCTCTCCCATGACTCCCTCCATTTTCTTATGAAGTGAGTCACAGCACGCAGGGAGGTTCTCTTCCCTTCCCATGGGTGGAAGAGACCTCCCCAGGAGACCAACGCAGCCTGGCTGCACATTGCACAGGAGAACACAAGCAGGGATGTGGTCAGGAGGACCAGGCTGCAGTGGTGCAAACCTTTCAATGATCTGAGCAGATCACGAAGCGTAACTGCAAAGCCACACTCAACCTCATCCTGCTGTGCCACTCATCACATCCCCATCACTCTGCCTTCCCTACCCTACTCCTGCACATCCTTACTCACACCAACCTACCTTGCCCATCCCTCTCTATCTATACTATCACTTCCCCATCTCACTAGCCACCCCTTACAGTCACCCTCATCCTAGTCCAATCATATCAACTAACAACACACAAGGGTAGGCACTTGTGTGTTTTAGTCAATGTTCATGTAAAGTTTCTGTTAATGTGGTGTCAAACGTTGAAACCTTTATTTTCAACACTTTCCTTTCTTGGACAGATCTGTGTGTACCTTTGGGAGTGTGTTAGTGAGTTGCAGTGAATGGTGATAAGTGTGAAAGGAATGGCTTGGGCATTGAAGGGATGCTTTATGGTGCTGGTGTGGGGTGGTGCCAACCTGGCGCATCATGTGGCAGCCAGGATGTGCAACATCAAGTGAAGTAAATCTGGCCATGGTGAGGCCATCCCTGGCCTCCCAGACAGCAATGTGCTTGGGTGCTGATGCCCTGTGTCCTGTGCAGCATCAGGTGATTGCGGAGAAAGTTGGTGTTGTTGTTGGTGCTGCTGGTGTGCCTGGTGCTGCTGGTGTTGGGGCAGATCGTGGTCAGATTCTGAGGACCAAGGTGAGAGAGTATAAAGGCCACCCATGCTTAATGAATGGATGGCAGGTGAAGTAGAGATGACAGAAGCGATCTGTCAATGGTGGGAGAGTTAATGAGGTCAGACTGGATGGAGACTTGTGCAAAGGCTTGCAGCATGCTGAATCTGAAGTGGAAATGCAGTTTAGAGATGCTAGTGCTTAAGGGAAGATATCTCAATCAGCTGGGAGCTTTGACTTGACATTTGAAGCTGTCAACTCATCAGCTGATTCAATGGCCACTGACCTCCCACCTCAGCTTCACTGACAAGGTCTAGGCACAGCAGGAAACCAGTGGGAGACCTGTGAAAGTTAAAAAGCTGGGGGAAAAAAGCATTGTTAAGTGGCAGTAAACAAGCCACTAATGATTTAAATTGGGTCCCCCGCCGCTGCCTGTTGGGTCTGCTCAGCGCTGGCAGACCCGAATCGGGAAATGCAGGAGTGCGTGTTTTGACAGCGGGGTTCCAACCCGCTGTCAATCATTTTAAATTCACAGCAGACCTGCCACCAATTGGGTTCGCTGAGCGTCGGCAAAATCGCAGACTACGTTACTGATAAGTAGTGAAGCTTGGATTTCTTTAGTCTTCCAAGTACTGGTAAAGATCAATTTCACTTTGGAAGTTGGTTGTTTGCAATTGCGCAGAGATATAGCCTTAAATTCTTGAAACTCCTTCTCTAAACTGCACCATCTCTCTCCGCCTTTAAAAGCCTTCTCAAGCTCCAACTCTTTAATCAAGCTTTTAGTCACCCCTTCTTATCTCAGCATCTGATTTTCTTACACCCAATCGTGAAGCATCTTGTGATGTTTATTCCTATTTAAAAGATGTTACATCAATGTATGTTGTTGTTCTTGTAAACATTAAAGTAATCTCAAACCTATAGAAAACCTTATTTAGCCTGCAGTTAGAGTATTGCATAAGGTTTTGGCCACCCAACTATAACAAGGATATCAGTTACGCGGATAGACTGAAGAAGCTGGGGTTGTTCTCCTGAGAGCAAAGAAGGTTGAGAGGAGATTTGATAGAGTTGTTCAAAATCATGAAGGTCTAGACAGAGTAGATAGAGAGAAACTGTTCCAATTGTGGAAGGATCGAGAACCAGAGGACACAGATTTAAGGTGATTTTTTAAATTGGTTTATGGGATGTGGGCGTCGCTGGCAAGGCCAGCATTTATTGCCCATCCCTAATTGCCCTTCAGAAGGTGGTGGTGAGCCGTCTTCTTGAACCAATGCAGCCCGTGTGTTGCAGGTACTCCCACAGTGCTGTTAGGGAGGGAGTTCCAGGATTTTGACCCAGCAACGATGAAGGATCGGCGATATACTTCTAAATCAAGATGGTGTGTGACTTGAAGGGGAACTTGGTAGAAGGTCCAAAGGTGACATGAGAAGAAACTTTTTTACGCAGCGAGTGGTTATGATCTGGACTGCACTGCCTGGAGGGGTGGTGGAGGCAGTTTCAATCGTGGCTTTCAAAAGGGAATTAGATAAGTACCTGAAAGAAAAAATTTGCAGGCCTGCGTGGAAAGGGCGGGGGATTGGGACTAGCTGAAGTGTTCTTGCAGAGAGCCGGCACGGGCTTGACGGGCTGAATGGACTCCTTCTGTGCTGTAACCATTCTATGATTCTATCAAAGCAATAGAAAAAATGCAGCACAGATTCTCCATGGTATTACCTGGGATGAGGGGTTACAGTTACTAAGAGAGACTTAAGAAGTTAGGGTGGAAGTTATATTACAATTGTATAAGGCTCTAGTTAGACCCCATCTGGAGCACTGCCTTCAGTTCTGGGCATCGCACCTCAGGAAGGATATATTGGTTTGGAGGGAGTGCAGCGCAGATTCACCAGAATGATACCGGGGCTAAAAGTGTTAAGTAATGAGGACAGGTTGCTTAGACTAGGCTTGTATTCCTTCGAGTATAGAAGATTAAGTGGTGATGTAATTGAGGTGTTTAAGATGATTAAAGCATTTGATAAGGTGGACAGAGTCATCTGTTACTGACCATCACAGCGTCCTCTTGGCCACAATGCTGAAATAAAAGCCACCACAAAGTAAACTTTCCAGTCGAACTTTATACATCTATCCATCTAGTTTGACATCAAGAAATCAACTCATCACCCTTATGCATTCACTTAGTGACTGTCTTGTGTGTGTCTTTGCCTAGCCTACTGATGTCATGCAGTGCTAGCCCAGTGGCTGCAGCATGGCTGGTGGAAGGCTGCTGCAGTGGGGGACACTGCAGATGGCAATGCTGGTCGACCTTGAGGAGCTGGTGGCTGGGAGTATGAAATCGATTCTTCTTCTTCTTCTTCTGCTTCTTCTTCTTCTTCTCCAACAACAACACCAACCTTCTTAGCAATCAACTGATGCTGCACAGGACACAGGGCATCAGCACCCGACCACATTGCTGCCCGGGAGGCCAGGGATGGCCTCACCATGGCCAGATTTACTTCACTTGGCACTGTACACCCTGGCTGCCACATGATGTGCCAGGTTGGCATCACCCCACACCAACATTATAAAGCATCCCTACAATGCCCAAGCCATTTCTTTCACACTTATCACCATTGGTAAGTTGGTGTGAGTAAGGATGTCCAGGAATAGGGTAGGGAAGGCAGAGTGATGGGGATGTGATGAGTGGCACAGCAGGATGAGGATGAGTGTGGCTTTGTACCAACGTTTCCTGATCTACTGAGATCATTGAAAGGTTTGCGGCACTGTAGCCTGGTCCTCCTGACCACATCCCTGCTTGTGACCTCCTCTGCAAAGTGCAACCAGGCTGCGTTGGTCTCCTGGGGAGGTGTCTTCCGCCCATGGGAAGGGAGGAGGACCTCCCTGTGTGCTGTGACTCCCTCCATAAGCATATGGAGGGAGTCATGGGAGAGCCTGGGTGCAGCCTTGCACCTCTGTGCAGTGATTGTCAGTGTTTGCAGCACCTCAATGCTGCACAAATGTTAAAATAAAGACGGCCATGGTCCCTTTAAGAAAACCGGCTGATGACGCATCATCAAATGGCATCACCAGACCCGCTTCCTCTAATTGGCCGGGAAACGCGCTGGGCGGGTTTAACAAGCTCCATCAACGGAAATTCATTTCAGACAGCGGGATAGAGCCAGCTGCGGGGGCCGGGACCCGCCACCGACATCGCCCGCCATGGACCCACCGAGGTCAGCAAAATCCCGGCCAAAGTATCTCACCCTCACCCCACGTTTCCTACATTACAACAGTGACTACACTTCAAGAGTACATCATTGTCTGCAAAGCGCTTTGGGACGTCCTGAGGTTGTGAAAGGCGTTATAGAAATCCAAGTTTTTTCTATATCTTTGAATACTTCCAATAGATTCCAAGATATCAGCAGCCAAATGTTTTTCATGTTCAATTCTTGTGAACGGAGGACCCCTGAATTGTACACATGCTTTGAATTCCCTTTTCCGACAATTATGCGCGTTAAAACCAAAGGATATCGAGGCACTGGAGAAGGTGCAAATAAGATTTATAAGGATGATAGTAGAAATGTGAGGTTATACCTATCAGGAAAGGATGAACATGCTGGGTCTCTTTTCTCTTGAAAAGAGAAGTCTGAGGGGTGAACTAGCCGCACCTCTAGCCAAGCTGTTCCAGTACAGCTACAACACTGTCATCTATCCGACAATGTGGAAAACTGCCCAGGTATGACCTCTTCACAAAAATCAGGACAAATCAAATCCGGCCAATTACCGTCCCATCAGTCTACTCTCAGTCATCAGCAAAGTGATGGAAGGTGTCATCGACAGTGCTATCAAGCGGCACTTACTCACCAATAACCTGCTCACTTATGCTCAGTTTGGGTTCCGCCAGGACCACTCGGCTCCAGACCTCATTACAGCCTTGGTCCAAACATGGACAAAGGAGCTGAATTCCAGAGGTGAGGTGAGAGTGACTGCCCTTGACATCAAGGCAGCATTTCACCGGGTGTGGCATCAAGGAGCCCTCGTAAAACTGAATTCAATGGGAATCGGGGGGAAAACTCTCCATTGGCTGTAGTCATACCTAGCACAAAGGAAGATGGTTGTGGTAATTGAAGGTCAATCATCACAGCCCCAGGACATCACTGCAGGAGTTCCTCAGGGCAGTGTCCTAGGCCCAACCATCTTCAGCTGCTTCATCAATGACCTTCCCTCCAACATAAAGTCAGAAATGGGGATGTTCGCTGATGACTGCACAGTGTTCAGTGCCATTCACAACTCCACAGAAAATGAGGCAGTCCATGCCCACATGCAACAAGACCTGGACGAGGTTCAGGCTTGGGCTGATAAGTGGCCGGTAACATTCGCGCCACAGAAGTGCCAGGCATTGACTATCTCCAACAAGCGAGAGTCTAAACACCGCCCCTTGACATTGAATGGCGTTATCATCACCGAATCCCCCACCATCAACATCCTGGGGGTCACCATTGACCAGAAACCTAACTGGACCAGCCACATAAATACTGTGGCAACAAGAGCAGGTCAGAGGCTAGGTATTCAGTGGCGAGTCTCTCACCTCCTGACTCCCCACAGCCTTTCTACCATCTACAAGGCACAAGTAAGGCCGTGATGGAATACTCTCCTCTTGCCTGGATGAGTGCAGCTCCGACAACACTCAAGAAGCTCGACACCATCCAGGACAAAGCAGCCCGTTTGATTGGCACCCCATCCATCACCTTAAACATTCACTCCCTCCACCACCGGCATACCGTGGCTGCAGTGTGTACCATCTACAAGATGCACTGCAGCAACTCACCAAGGCTTCTTCGGCAGCACCTCCCAAACCCGCAACCTCTTCCACCTAGAAGGACAAGGGCAGCAGACACATGGGAACACCACCACCTCTAAGTTCCCCTCCAAGTCACACATCATCCTGACTTAGAAGTATATTGCCGATCTTCATTGTCGCTGGGTCAAAATCCTGGAACTCCCTACCTAACAGCACTGTGGGAGTACCTTCACCAAATGGACTGCAGCGGTTCAAGAAGGCAGCTTACCACCACCTTCTCAAGGGCAATTAGGGATGGGCAATAAATGCTGGCCTTGCCAGCGATGCCCACATCCCATAAAAAAAAATACAGGTCTTTAAAATTTGAATGGTTTTGATAGAGTAGACACAGGGAGAATGTTTCCAGTTATGGGGAAGAGCAAAACTGGAGGCCATCAATATAAGATAGTCACCAAGAAATCAATTCAGAATTCAGAATAAGCATCTTTACCCAGAGAGTGGTGAGAATGTGGAACTCGCTGCCACAGGGAGTGGTTTTAGCGAATAGTATAGATGCATTTAAGGGGAGGCTAGATAAGCATATGAGGGAGAAGGGAATAGAGGGTTCTGCTGATAGATTTAGATGAGGAAAGATGGGAGGAGGCTCGAGTGGAGCATAAACGCCGGCATGGACTGGTTGGGCCGAATGGCCTGTTTCTGTGCTGTACATACTATGTAATCTATCAGTGCGTATTGATTGTACATTATTGTCCTGAACCCTTTGGGGGGCGATATTCCTATCGTTAGTGCCTCCGGTGGGAGGGGCAAGCAGGGTGCGAATGGCCTTGCGCCCCCACCGAGGCAATAACTGCGCCTCCCGCAAAATTCCGGGGGAGGTTAGCGGCGGCGCTACCGGGTATCACCCCAATCTTCTGCGCCCGGAGATCATGATGTCATCTCCGGCAGCAGCGCCCTGGTAGCGCTCGGGAGAAAACTTTGCACTCGCGCCCCGCAGCAGCACCAGGCGATGTTACCGACTGCTGCAGGGGTCGCGTACAGTGAGGCCGGCCGGCCGCTCGCGGGGCGCAACGTAAAGGCGCGGTGGGCGGCCGACATGAAAAGAATCGCCGATTTAGAACTTAATTTGCCAATTATATGCCCGTACTGCAAGTTTATTAATGTCCTCCTGTAATTTGTTGCAGTCCTCCTCGGTATTGACTATCCCCCCCCCCCCAATTTGGTGTCATCCGCAAATTTAAAAATTGTGTCTTTGATTCCAAAGTCTAAATCGTTAATGTAAATTGTGAACATCAAGGCACTATATAAATCCAAGGTGTTGTTGTTGGATTGCTCCCACTAAAACAAGTCTTGAACCATTTGAAGCTGGTAAAAGCAAATTAGTGACTGATGTCAAGAGATTCCTTACACAAAGAGTGATCGCCACATGGAGTGGAACTCTCATTTTCATCATGGAGACAGCCCCCGGAATCATTTAAGATGCATTTGGAATTCCCTAATAAAGATATGGTCGGGTCTTTCTGGTAGCCTGAACTCAAGTGGGCGAAGTGGTCTTTACCACCTGTAATTATCTTGTGTCTCTGTGGGTGACTTGTGGCAGGTTTTCCCTATTTTCAGTAGCAACAGTTTTCTGCTCATGTATTTTAAACACAATTTTACTCCTTGTCTGATTGGTCCCGTTTCATTTTACGCTCGTTCCTTTATTCTGTTTGTCCTTTTTTCTTTTGATGCTTCCTTTCCAATTGCTCGAGGACTAAATATGATTTCTGTGCAAGAAAAATCTTTTAAGGGCAGCTCGAGAGGATGAGAGGGAATTGAAGATTCAGTGATCTATGAAGAACACAAGAAGCTGGCTTCAGGGATGTGTGGAGAGGGAAAGACTTAGCACGAAGCTGTGAATTCATGTCAGCTCAGTGGCTGCGCAGATAACAGATGCAATTGGGTTCACGTTCTGGACTGATTTTGGCAGATAATACAATTAGAGATGACAGTTTGGGCTTGATATGAGTAATCCTAATATAATGCGTTGATCTGTGAATATAAATCAGTCCATTGCTTTGCCCCAACCTGTCTCTGCAAGCTTTTTCAGCCTTTAACTCCTCCAAAACAGTATGGCCCCGATATTTACTCGGGGCGGTGAAGAAAGCGGGGTGCGGGGAGGGTTTGTGGGGAGGAGTTGTTCCGGACGAGACACCCGACAGTAAGGGTTGCCCGGATGTCCTGCAGAAATTATCTGCAGCAAGTCTTTTAATTGTTTTCAATCGGTTTTCTGCCCGACAGCCAGCCTGGTCAACAGGTTGATTGACAGGTTGATTGTTGGGCGGGAAAGCAGCCGAGGAGCGGATGCCAGATAAGTAGAGGGAGCGGAGGTCAATGGGGGGGAGGGGTGGATGGGTTGGTGATCGATGCGGTGTGGTTGGAGATTGCGGGGGGGGGTCGGAGATCGCGGGGGCCGGAGAATGCGGGGGTGGGGGTTCGGAGATGGTGGAGGGTGGGGTTTGGCAATCACGGGGGTCAGAGATTGAGGGGTGTGGGGCTCGGAGATGGCGGGGGAGAGCGGTCGGAGATCGTGGGGATGTGGGTGTCGGAGATCGAGGAGTGGGGTTCCGGAGATAGCAGGGGTGGGGGATCGTAGATGGTGGGGGTCGTAGATCGCGGGGGTCGTAGATCGCGGGGGCCGGAGATAGCGGGGGTCGGAGATGGCGGGGGTGTGGGGTCAGCAATCACGGGGGTCGGAGATCGCGGGGTGTGGGGCTGTAGATGGCAGGGGCCGGAGATAGCGGGGGTCGGAGATGGTGGAGGGTGGGGTTTGGCAATCACGGGGGTCGGAGATTGCGGGGTGTGGGGCTCGGAGATGACGGGGGAGAGCGGTCGGAGATCGTGGGGATGTGGGTGTCGGAGATCGCGGAGTGGGGTTTTGGAGATAGCAGGGGTGGGGGGTCGTAGATCGCGGGGGAGCGGGGTCATAGATCGTGGGGGTCGTAGATCGCGGGGGCCGGATATAGCGGGGGTCGGAGATGGTGGAGGGTGGGGTTTGGCAATCACGGGGGTCGGAGATTGCGGGGTGTGGGACTCGGAGATGGCGGGGGAGAGCGGTTGGAGATCGTGGGGATGTGGGTGTCAGAGATCGCGGGGTGGGGTTTCGGAGATAGCAGGGGTGGGGGGTCTAGATGGCGGGGGTCGGAGATGGCGTGGGGTGGGGGTTCGGCCGATCACAGTGTGTGTAAAGAGGTTAGCTTGTTGGGACTGGGGGAAGCACTCCTGACCCACAAGCAGTTCTGTAAAGGCACTTACCTTATGGATCTGGCCCTTCTCGTCTCCTTTTACCTGCCGGGATTCCCGAGTCTCGGGAAACCCGGCCGACAGTCGTTAAAAATATAAAACCTGCATAAATGGAGGCACGCAGCCTCCTTAAAAGATTTCACTGACCGACCCATCTCCTGGGAGCGGATTGGTCGCCCACCCGCCCGACCCGTCCCAAACCCACCTGTTCTTGGGGTTTAAAATGACGCCCTCTGTTCCTCAAACTTTCTATTTATTCTGTCCTCCCATTGGCCCACCAACCAAGCTGTTGCATTCTTTTCATTACAAGGTTCATAGCTTCTTACAGATGCCTCAATTGTACCTGATGGTAGTAAGATCAGTGCATTAACAGCAAATGTGCATTCATGCTTATAAAGCACTCTGAGCTGTATGTGTCTTCCTTCCCTTTCTATTCTCATCCCACTTCCCTATCCTTTCTCTTTACTCCAAATGTATAGAGAGGGAGGCAGAGCTCAGTGCATCAAAAGTAAAGACAGAGGAATGAAAGGAATAATGGGACTCAGGAAGAATGTATGGACTGAAGGTCTTGTTGTAGCTTAAGATCCTTCCAAGCCTGCAAGCACCTGTTCTCTTGGTTCTCCTTACATCGATGTTGCTTTAGGTATTGGCCGTGGCTCAGTGGGTAGCATTCTTACCTTTGAGTCAAAAGGTTGTGGGTTCAAGTCCCACTCCAGAAACTTGAACACAAAAATCTAGGCTAACACTCCCAGTGCTGCACTGTTGGAGGTGCCATCTTTCGGATGAGATGTTAAACCGAGGCCCCGTCTGCTCTCTCAGGTGGTAGTAAAAGATCCCATGGCACTCTTTCGAAGAAGAGCAGGGGAGTAGTCTCCTGGCCAATATTTATCCTTCAACCAACTTCACTAAAAAAAAAACAAGATTATCTGGTCATTACCATATTGTTCCTTGTGGGACCTTGCTGTGCGCAAATTGGCTTCTGTATTTCCTACATTACAACAGTGACAATACTTCATTGGCTGTAAAGGCTCTTTGGGGCTGTTCTGAGGTTGAGAAAGGCGGTGTGTAAATTCAAGACTTTCTTTAGCAAAGAGCCAGCACCTACATGATGGGCTCAATGGCGCCATTGGTGCTGTAAACATCTATGGTTTCTCTGCCTGCACTTTACCTTGATTCCCTTTCTTTACCATATTATTTTTGTGGTGCATGCGGCTTCTTCTGCATTTTCATCACACACTGAACCAAAGTTGTTGAAGCATCTGTTGAGTCCCAGCAAAACGTTTTGTCTTGCCGACCAGCGTCCTTGTATATGTTCCTCAGATGTATTTGTATCCGATGATCTTTATGGTGAAGTGAGCTGGATGCTGGCCTTTCATCTCTGGACTTGGGTTTAAATCCAGCCCAGAGAGATGAGATGAAGATTTCCTCTGTCTGCTGGATGTAAGGGTGCTATGTAGAATGATTTGGGGCAGTTATTAATCCAGTTCCGACTGGGCATCGGCCTATAGCACCACATTGCCCTTAAAACATAGACATAGAAACATAGAATCTAGGAGCAGGAGTAGGCCATTCGGCCCGTCGAGCCTGCTCCACCATTCAATACGATCATGGCTGATCATCCAAATCCAGTACCCTGTCCCTGCTTTAATCCCCACAGTACACATATCCCACCCTACCCCCGTAACCCCACGTATTTAATTCCCCCTAACATATCCCATCCTATCCCCATAACCCCACATATTTAATCCCCCCCTAACACTAAGGGTCAATTTATCATAGCCAAATCAACCTAACCCGCACATTTTTGGACTGTGGGAGGAAACCGGAGCACCCGGAGGAAACCCACGCAGACACGGGGAGAATGTGCAAACTCCACACAGACAGTCACCCGAGGTCAGATTCGAACCCGGGTCCCTGGTGCTGTGAGACACCAGTGCTAACCACTATGCCACCGTGTTGCCCCTTAATGTGACACTATTTGGCAATCTCACTCAGAGAGGCCACACTATGACTGGTGTGGAAAATGGAAAGATTCAAAGGTGCAGTTGGCATTATATTTGGGGTTGGGGCAGAGTAGAGGGCTACTTTGGCAACACTTCCAAGTCCCATTGCCTTTCCAATGGGAAGTACAAGATCAAAAATGTCATGGGAGTATTATCACATTCAAGTCACACACCATCCTGATGGGCAAATCTTGGCAGTCTATCATCATCGCTGGGTCAAGATCCTGGAATTCGCTACCTAACACTATCATTGGAGCATTGTTATCACAAGGACTCTTGCAGTTACAGCACAGAAGGAGGCCATTTGGCCCATCATCCCTGTGCCGGCTCTTTGAAAGAGCTTTCCAATTAATCCCACTCCCCCTGCTCTTTCCCCATAGCCCTGCAATTTTATGGTTTTCAAGTATTTATCCAATTCCCATTTGAAAGTTAATATTGAATCTGCTTCCACCGCCCTTCAGGCAGCGCATTCCAGATCACAACAACTCGCTGCGTAAAAAATTTTTTCCTCATCTCCCCCTCAGGCCCTTTGGTCAATTATCCTAAATTTGTGTCCTCTGGTTACCGTCCCTCCTGCCCGTTTAGGGAGAAGTTCCACCACCTTTTAAGACAACTAGTGATGGGCAGTAAACGTGGTCTTGTCAGCATTGTCAACACCCTGCAAACTAATTAAAAAAAACCGAGGGAGCTTTACTCTGCATCTAGCTGTGTTATGCCTGACCTGGGAGTGCTTGACACTGTTACTGGATGCCAGAGATAGGAAGAATTTCATTCCTCAGCACTAATACGTTTCACCTTGGTGAACACACACACACAAAAGTTAGCAATATGTCCTTAGCAGCCATCGAGATTAATTTGCTGCAACACCTGGCCTTGATAATCTTGTCATGCCAAACGAAATGAAGAAAAATAATGCTCTTAAATGGCCAAACAGCTCAAGGTGACTCTTCGTCCAATTCTCTCTCCCTCAGGAAAGCAACTGAGCCTCTCTTTAATGCATTCTCCTGATGGCAAGGTTGAAACTGAAAGATTGCCGAGCGAGAAATCACCAGTGTGAACCCACTTCTGTCACTTGATGGAGGACTGCCCTGGAATGGTCTTTCAGAGAGGAGGCAACAACTGTGCAATGATGCACGCGGCGGCTGGATGCTGCGATGGGGGGATCTGGAAGTTGTTTCTTCAATTCACTCTCGGGATGTGGACGTCGCTGGCAAGGCCGACATTTATAAGACGGAGGAGCAGGAGTGGGTCATTTGGCCCCTCGAGCCTGCTCCGCCATTCAATAAGATCATGGCTGATCTGATCTTGGCCTCAACTCCACTTCCCTGCCCGCACCCCATAACCCTTGACTCACTTATCGTTCAAAAATCTGTCTATCTCCACCTTAAATATATTCAATGACCCAGCCTATTTATTGCCCATCCCTAGTTGCCCTCAGAAGGAGATGGTGGGCTTTCTTCTTGAACCCCCGTCATCCACGTGGTCAGTCTTTGTAGTGAGTTTGGTACAACTGAGTGACTTGCTAGGCCACTTCAGAGAGCAGTTAACAGTTAACCATATTGATGTGGAACTGGAGCCACATATAGGCCCAGAACAAATAAGAATGTGGCAGGTTTCCTTCCCTCGTGAACCAGTTGGGTTTTTACATGGTCACTTTTACTGATGCTATATTTTTAATTTCCATCTTTCAAATGCTCAAACTGCCATAGTGGGATTTGAACTCATGCCCTATGTGTTACTAATCCAATGACGTAACCACTACACGGCTGTATCTGTCTAAGCCAGATGTGTTAAACGGGTCAAATAGCCTCTCTCATCTGCACTTAGCTTCGTGATCTTTGAATGAGTGCAAGGTGTCACACATTAGAAGTATGGCACAGCATCATACTGTGCAATAATGCTCGTGTAATTCCTCTTCTGTTAACTGGTTAGATGACTAAAATTGAGTAAAAGAGAGGTTATTAACACTGCTGTAATTATTCTTCTACAAACAATCCAGATTTTTTCAGTAAATCAGCTGAAAAAAATAGCTAAGTCTGCAATCACTTCCAGGATACATCATTAACAATCTCCCCACTGCTTGTCTAGGTTTTATTCCAACGTATCACCAGCCTCATTACCATTGCATTGCTAATAACTACTGCAGTCGTGTAATCAATATATGCTCTAATACTGCAAGCAAGTTAATGGTGCATGTCCCAAATTATAGTTAAATTAAGATTTTGCATATATATAGCACCTGTCATGATATCTCAAAGCACTTCACAGCCAATGAAATACTTTTGAAGTGTGGTCACTCCTTTAATGTGGGAAAGCACTGCAGCCAATTTGCGCACAGCAAGCTCCCACAAGCAGCAGTGAGAGAAATTACCAATTAAACTGCTTGCTTGCGTTGGTTGAGGGACAAATGTTGGCCAGGACACCAGGAGAACACCATGCTCTTCTCCAAACAGTGTCATGGGGTCTTTTACGTCCACCTGAGATGACAGACGGACCTCGGTTTGACATCTCATCCGAAAGACAGCACCTCCAACAGTGCAGCACTGGAGTGTCAACCTAGATTATGCGCTCAAGTCTCTGGAGTGGAACTCTGAGCCTGCAACCTTCTGACTCAAAGGCAAGAGTGCTAGCCACTGAGTCACGACTAACAGACAGTTATTGAAACATAAGGGGTAGTTTTGCAAGGTGAGGGTTCCAGAATGGAGCCTTGCATTGTTAGACAGGAATGTGACCTGGAAAATCAGCCCAACAATGTTACTGTCCTACCACCAAACTCCAGTCTTATCTAAGTGAGGCTTCGCATGAGGAGTGTCGCTTTGCATGATTACCCTATATTGTCTACTTTAAGTACTGTTTTCTCCATATTCTTAGCTGATACTGCCTTAAATTCCTGCTTTTCATGTATAATTATTGCCTTCTCTCTGGCTCTCTCCATTGTGGATTAGCTGTATTGAGTCCAATGACGGTTAATTTCCATAAACCATTTCAATGTTGAATTGAACAGATGGTGTTGGCCAAGTAAAGGAGAACTCTTCCTCAGGGTCAAATTACCTTGGGCTAAGAATAGTAATATGAAGCCAGACAAAGTCTTGATGCTTAAGGCATTGTGTTACTAGAGGTCTCCGGCAGTTGGGCTCGACAGGGTAGATGCTGAAAGGCTTCTTCCTGTAAAGTTTCCAAAATTTGCAGATCCCCAAAACCTAAGGAAAAAGGACTTTGGAACTACCTCAGTGTGATAAAAATGCATTTGGGCCTAACATAAGGAATTTAAGACCAAAAACCAAGTTTTGGCATTTTTAAAACATGTCTGGGCCTGTAAAGGGAGAAAAGGCTGTGAAGGAAGTCGGATTCGACCTCTGTAAAAGCAGTTTTGGTTATTGCAGTTAATTGCACTGTCTGGGGAACCGGGATGACCTCACTCAAGCCCCAGCAGGCATTAACATTTTGACAATAGACCCTGGGAGAAGACAGTCCCACCCAAAATAACAGGCCCCATCAAACCGATTACAGGGCCCATCAGAAAACTTGCATAATACAAATCACTCAGGACCAGTCTATAGAAAAGTCTGAGTCCAGCCTAGAAACCCAAAACACGAAACCAATCACCAGTGATCAGCCAAGGAGATCGACAGGATGCAAACCAGCCCAAAACCCATTTGACACTTACAGAGCAGTTACTGGTAACAGGCCCGCCAAAAATCAGACAATGAACTGATTAGATTTGGCGTGTAGATAAGGCCATGTTCAATGGGTGAGATTGAAGGCCTGTTAAAAACCCAGTTAACGCGCTAGTAAGTCGTTACCGATTTACGAGCCCGCCAAAAACCAGGCAATGAACTGAGTAGATTTGGCGGGTAGATAAGGCCACTTCAATTCAGTATAATTGAAGGCCCATCAAGCAGTTCAAGGAGAGGTCCGAGCAGTCAGTCGCAGCCGGTGGTCATCAGAAGAAGAAGAAACCAGGAAGAAGAAGGCCCAAGCTGGAAGCGAGTCAGCATCGCTCACCACACAGACACTCCTGAGTCCAGCTCGTGAAGATACCACCTCGATGAACCTCCAACATCGGTCCCAACACAGTCACCCGGAGCAACAAGCAGCAACAAGTCACCGACGGCTCCACGAGGTCGACCGACACACTAAACAAGGCCTAAAGCCATCGCGGAAACCAAAGGCCTCACGAAACCAACAACCACACATTACCCCCAACTGACCGGGTAATAGCAGGCCACCGCGACCAACAAAGACCAACTCAAGGGAAGAAAACCCGAAGAATCGCAAAATTTCCACACTACAAACTACTCCTGACTTACCCCTGGGTAAGATTTTCCCCAAAGACTCTAAACCCTACTGCTAAACCAAAGAAATTGGGTACTCACCAGATAAATCCAAAACGACATCCTACCGCATCAGCAGACTCGCGAAGACTGACCAGAGACTCAGGTGAAGTCCTCTACCGCGTATAGGGTACAGCAGACACTAACCGCCATAAACAGCGAACCCCAAAACCGCGATTTAGCCCAACTGTCAAAGGATTGGTGAGCATTATCCCTGGCCCTTCAAAACCTAACTTAGCTAGTAAAGTGGGGTTGGGAGGGGTGAAGTATTGTTCTACTGTCATTTCCCTCGCTTGTACCGAAGTGTTCCCCACCTTTAGAGTGTTAAGAGTGTTATTATTTGTGTCTTACCTTTGTAATAAAGATTGAAGTTCTTTCATCAAACTCAGTTGTCTGCTGCACCTTTGTATCACAACCCCCAAATAAGTCCAAGGTCTAGAACCAAGGGAGTGGGAGCGATTCGAACCGCTCAGAAGTCAGAGGTAAAGCTGACACAAACCACCACCCCCTACATTCCCCTGGTTGGAGAGTCTAGAACCAGGTGTCATAGTCTCAGGATAAGGGGTCAGCCATTTAGGACTGAGAGGAGGAGAAACTTGTACACTCAGTGTGTTGTGAATCTTTGAAATTCTCTACCCCAGAGAGATGTGGATTCTCAGTCATAGATTTTTGGACTCTCGGGGAATCAAGGGATATGGGGATAGGGCAGGAAAGTGGAGTTCATGTAGAAGTTCAGCCATGATCTTATTGAATGGCGGAGCAGGCTCGAGGGGCCGTATGACCTACTCCTGCTCCTAATTCTTAAGTTCTTAAGTTGCCAATATCGCAAGCCTTTTTACTAACCTCCAACATACTGAAAGTACTAGCGCAAGATTTTATACAGAAAAATCAAACTTGACAGTTACAATTGCTAAAATACATCTATTAGATTAAGTTATTGAATCTTAATTGAATCTGCTTCCACCACCCTTTCAGGCAGCGCATTCCAGATCCTACCAGCTCGCTGCGTAAATCTCTCCTCGCTCCCCACCTGGTTCTTTTGCCAATTATCTTCAATCGGATTTACTGGAGCAAACACCATAATCCAGCTCACAGGTGCCTGTTTTCCGAAATCTAAATTGAAAAAGTTGGGGTGGCGGTGGGGGGGGGGGATTTCAAACTCCACGGACTGATGGACGGGTTAGTGGCGGGTGGGTAGGTTAAAATATCAAATATGGGAAACCCGACCTTAACGCGCGCTCACTCCCGGTTTTATCGGAGGCTGGTTTGGGTGAGGCAGAGTAACCTGACCTCGAGAGGCAGGTCTGTGATTAGAATATGTTGATGTGGGTACTTCTCTCCGATTTTGTTAGCGATTTAAATTTAGCGCCTCCTGCACGGGTTTCCCGGGACTTGAAAACCCGGCATCAAAACGGAGGTGAGATTGAGCGGTACTTCATGGGGCTGGTTAACGGTCAAGTGTCTTGATATGAATAAAGGCTGGTGCTCACAGTTGCTTTCTCAGTTCCCTCTGGGAAACGGCTTGGCAAGAGGACTTGTTGTGACAGAGTGATTGGTAAAGTTTGGAGGTCTTCACACAGGGAGCTCCAGGGTGAGGACCGCCCTGCCCTAGCCCTGAGCTTGCATCTTTCTCCAGTTTCTCTCCTATCTCCCCTCATGCCCTCTCGAGCTCATCTTGTCCATAAGACTCACCTCCTGATACTTCGACCCTATTCGCACCAAATTGCTGACCACCCTAACTTCCCTTCCTGGCCCCCATGTTAGCTGATATTGTTAGTGGTTCTGCTCAGGTACTGTCCCCCTCCCCTTCAAATCTGTCATCATCACCCCTTTCCTCAAAAAAACCACCCTTGACCCTGTAAGGGGGTTTTCTCCGGTCCTGGTCCCCCATTACACACAGTTCTTGGACGTCAGGATTTATAAGAACAAAATACACACGGCACAGGGTTTTGGCTCAACCTATGATTCGTTCGTTTATTGAACACACACACACAATTACTTCCCCAGTATAAATCCCTACGATTTATATTAGACTAACAACCCCAATTTACAAACCCCTATGCAAGGGTCATTTGCATCGACACAATATGACACAGTTAAACCCATCTGCGATTTGACTGTTACATATAAAGTTCACCAGACTCAATCACAAAACCCTTATTGTGATCTGACAGAAACTCTCAAACTTACTCAGAATCAATCACAAAAGCCCCCTCTATGATTTGACTGAAACATACAATCACCACTCCCGATCGGCTGTTTTCCTGGAGTTGATTGTAGGCCCGAATTCTTCTGCTCGCTGTTCTTGCGTTAGCTCCCCACGCCGTCTCTCTTCGAAGAGGCTTTTTTTCTTTATCCCCAAAACGAACTTGCAATATCTTGAAACACATTTCCTGTCCCCTCCTGTGCACACTATGGCCGTATCAAATTGTGTCAATGTCTCTAGCAGAGAACTCTTGATGGCTAATTTTCCCTCGTATTGTCCATTGATTACGATAGCAAAATACTGCGGATGCTAGAAATCCGAAATAACAACAGAAAACGCTGGAAAAACTCAGCAGGCCAGGCAACATCCATGGAGAGAGAAACGTTAACTCTGTTTCTCTCTCCACGGATGTTGCCTGGCCTGCTGAGTTTTTCCAGCGTTTTCTGTTGTCCATTGATTACTTGGGCACCGACTGTCTGTATTGAGGTCCTTTCTGACAATGCAACCTTCCCAAGGTGATTGCATATGCTAATGTTGGTTTCTGTTGGCATTCGTATTCAAATGGTTCAGGGCCCGGCCCATTGTCTAGGCCTGCACTGATACCAGCTTTTCTGGAGCCAGGGTCCAAGGAGCGCTTCTTTAACAATGTAACCCCTTAAGGTAAATGAATATGCAAAAGTTCTTTTATCTTCCCTAGACAGAAAACAGCAATTCGGCCACAATGTCTGAATTAACCCTTTATTACCCAGCTCTTTTTGTGTTTTTATATTTCATAGTCCAATTTTTACCGTTGGGGCGGAGGAACGGATCCTACAACCCCTCCGTCCTTGCAAACTACCGTCCCAACTCCAACCTCCCTTTCCTCTCTAAAGTCCTTGAACATGTTATCATCTCTTAAAGTTGAGCCCAAACTCCATGTTTGAATACCTCCAATCAGGTTTCCGTCCCTACTACAGTACTGAAAAGACCTTTATTAAAATCACAAATGACATCCTATGTGACTCTGATGGTGGTAAACTATCCCTTCTCATCCTTTTGACCTACCTGTAGCCTTTGACAGAGTTGATCGCACCATAATCCTCAACAGCTCTCCTCCGTCATCCAGCTGGGTGGGACTGTACTCGCCTGGTTCCATTCTTATCTATCCAGTCGTAGCCAGAGAATCACCTGCAACGACTTCTCTTCCCGCTCCAGCACCGTTACCTCTGGGGTCCCCCAAGGATCTATCCTCAGCCCCCTCCTATTTCTCATCTACATGCTGCCCCTCGGCGACATCATCCGAAAACACGGCGTCAGTTTGCACATGTAATTTCCTCCAGCTAAATATTGGGAAGACCGAAGCCATTGTCTTCATTCCCCGCCACAAACTCCGTTCCCTAGTCATCGGCTCCATCTCTCTCCCTGTCAACTGTCTGAGGCTGAGCCAGACCGTTCACAACCTTGGTGTCATATTTGACACTGGATGAGCTTCTAACCAATGTTTCCCGTATTTATTTTTTGGTTGCGTGGCCCATTCACAGTTTCGCGCATGCGCGAACTTTAACATTGCAAAAGCTGCGCAGCTTACAGGGAGTGTTTCTTCCAACCACATATCTGCTCCATTACTGAGACCGCATACTTTCACCTCCATAACATCGTTGACTCCGCCTCTGTCTCAGCTCATCTGCTGCTGAAACCCTCATCCATGCCTTTGTTACCTCTAAACTTGACTATTCCAACGCACTCCTGGCTGGCCTCCCAACTCCATCCTACATAAACTTGAGCTCATCCAAAACTCTGCTGCCTGATAATCTAACTCGCACCAAGTTCAATTCACCCCTCACCCCTGTGCTCGCTGACCTACACTGGCTCCCGGTCCAGCAACGCCTCAATTTAAAATTCTCATCCTTGATTTCAAATCCCTCCATGGCCTCGCCCCTCTCTATCTCTGTAGCCTCCTCTAGCCCTACATGCCTTCGAGATTTCTGTTCTCTTCCCATCTGGCCTCTTGTGCATCACCGATTTTAATTGCTCCACCATTGGTGGCCGTGCCTTCAGTCGTCTAGGCCCTAAGCTCTAGAATTCCCTCCCTAAACCTCTCTACCCCTTTAAGTTGCTCCTTAGGTGGTCGCAGACATCTGCAGCCTCCTAGAAGAAGATCTGCTCCTTGCTGGACCTGGTGGCCACACATTGCCAGTCACTGTGAAACTCACCACTGCCCTCAATTTCTTTGCTTCTGGATCCTTCATCACCGGAGACATAGTGAGGGTCTCTCAGTCGACTGCCCATAAATGCATATGACAGGTGATGGATGGGTTGTTTGTCAGGGCGTCGACTTACGTCAACTACCCCTGCGACGACAATAGCCAGAATGAACAGACACTCGGATTTGCTCTCTGGTTGGCTTCCCAAAGGTACAGGGTGCACACACATGCTAATCCGAGCACCTACACAGCAACCAGGATTATTCGTCAGCTGCAAGGGATTTCATTCCATCAACGTTCAGCTGGTGCGCAACCACAAGAAGAGGTTCATGCAGGTGTGCACCAGATTCCCTGGCATCTGCCACTCATGCTTACATTCTGCGGCAGTCCAAGATCCCTGACCTCTTTGTACCTGGAGTGGGATTCGACTCACAACCTTCTGACTCAGAGGCAAGAGCACTACCACTGAGCCAGGGCTGACACTGATTTACTGGAAAAATCTCCAAGGGCATTTGCCAGCATTTGAAATGTTGTGCATAGAGCATAGAACATTAGATGTTCAAAAGCACGTTGATGAATAATAGACTGTCCACGTGAGAGCAGCAAGGATGAATCTAGAATTTTCGTTACAGACAGAGACTCACGTGGCCAATCTCATTTTGAAGAGGCCGGGGGTGTTGGGGGAGGGAATTTGAGAGAAAACACATTTCAGGTTTTTATAAATGCTGAAAGAAATGGATAATGTAATTGCCAGAATGTTATTTAACCTGATTTTGAGAGCACAGGATTAAAAGATTTTAACAAAAACTAGCAAACCTCAACAAGAATTGGAATTAGAAAAATGTATTTTTCCGCAGAGCAATCGACATGTAGAACAGAATCCGAGTGAAAGCAATTATTTTGTTTAAAAAGTGGCGGATGACTATCTAGCCAGGAATGGGATTGAGGGTTGAAACTATAAATTGTGGGGAATCCAACACTAGGGGCTATAAATATAAGATAGTCACTAATAAATCCAATAGGGAATTCAGGAGAAACTTCTTTACCCAGAGAGTGGTTAGAATGTGGAACTCACTACCACAGGGAGTAGTTGAGGCGAATAGCATAGATCTCCACCCCACCCGCCATCTTTCTGATCCCTCCCTCCCTCCACTGTGCTCACCAGCTATGGCCTCCGATCTCCCCCGCTCCGTCCCTTCCGATCTCCCCCCAACCCTTCTGCTTGCCCCATGACTATTCCGATCTCCCCCCTGACATTTCCGATCTCCCCCCCGACCTTTCCCATCTCGCCCCAATCCTTCCGATCTCCCCCCGATCCTTACGATCTCCACCCAACCCTTCCGATGTCCCCCCAACCCTTCCGATCTCCCCACAACCCTTCCGATCTCCCCCCGATCCTTCCGATCTCCCTCCAATCTTTCCAATCTCCACCCAACCCTTCCGATCTCCCCTCAACCCTTCCGATCTCCCCCCAACACTTCTGATCTCCCCTCCACCCTTCCGATCTCACCCAAACCCGTCCGATCTCCCCCCGACCCTTCCGATCTCCCCCCGACTCTTCCGATCTCCCCCCGACCCTTCCGATCTCACCCAAACCCGTCCGATCTCCCCATGACCCTTCCGATCTCCCCCCGACCCTTCCGATCTCCCCACAACCCATCCGATCTCCCCCCGACCCTTCCGATCTCCCCCCGACCCTTCCGATGTCCCCCCAATCCTTCCGATCTCCTCCCGATCCTTCCAATCTCCCTCCAATCTTTCCAATCTCCCCCCAACCTTTCCGATCTCCCCTCAACCCTTCCGATCTCCCCCCAACACTTCTGATCTCCCCTCCACCCTTCCGATCTCACCCAAACCCGTCCGATCTCCCCCCGACCCTTCCGATCTCCCCCCGACCCTTCCGATCTCCCCCCGACCCTTCCGATCTCACCCAAACCCGTCCGATCTCCCCCCGACCCTTCCGATCTCCCCCCGACCCTTCCGATCTCCCCACAACCCATCCGATCTCCCCCCTGACCCTTCCGATCTCCCCACAACCCATCCGATCTCCCCCCGACCCTTCCGATCTCCCCCCGACCCTTCCGATCTCACCCAAACCCGTCCGATCTCCCCCCGACCCTTCCGATCTCCCCCCGACCCTTCCGATCTCCCCACAACCCATCCGATCTCCCCCCGACCCTTCCGATCTCCCCACAACCCATCCGATCTCCCCCCGACCCTTCCGATCTCCCCCCGACCCTTCCGATCTCCCCACAACCCTTCCGATCTCCCCCCGACCCTTCCGATCTCCCCACAACCCATCCGATCTCCCCCCAACCCTTCCGATCTCCCCCCGACCCTTCCAATCTCCCCTCCACCCTTCCGATCTCACCCAAAACCGTCCGATCTCCCCCCGACCCTTCCGATCTCCCCCAACCCTTCCAATCTCCCCTCCACCCTTCCAATCTCACCCAAACCTGTCCGATCTCCCCCCAACCCTTCCAATCTCCCCCCAACCCTTCCAATCTCCCCTCCACCCTTCCGATCTCACCCAAACCCATCCGATCTCCCCCCAACCCTTCCAATCTCCCCCCAACCCTTCCAATCTCCTCTCCACCCTTCCGATCTCACCAAAACCCGTCCGATCTCCCCCCAACCCTTCCGATCTCCCCCCAACCCTTCCAATCTCCCCCAACCCTTCCAATCTCCCCCCAACCCTTCCGATCTCCCCCCAACCCTTCCAATCTCCCCTCCACCCTTCCAATCTCCCCTCCACCCTTCCAATCTCCCCTCCACCCTTCCGATCTCACCCAAACCCGTCCGATCTCCCCCCAACCCTTCCGATCTCCCCCCAACCCTTCCAATCTCCCCCCAACCCTTCCAAACTCCCCCCAACCCTTCCGATCTCCCCCCAACCCTTCCAATCTCCCCTCCACCCTTCCGATCTCCCCCCAACCCTTCCGATCTCCCCCAACCCTTCTGATTGCCCCCATGACCATTCCGATCTCCTCCCCTCCTCCCACTCCAGCCTCAGACAAACAATGTCAATCAGGCCCTGCCGTTAAATTCGGCAGGACCTGCGGGAAGCCAGTTCTTCCGCAAACTGCCCCCCCTCCACTCCCTCCCTGCCTCCCTGTAAATAAGCTACATGTTACAGTACAAAAGAACAGGCTTGCTGGATGACTGGGAGAATGACGGGAATTATTGAACCATGGAATGCATTGCCCAAAGTGACTGTGGTGCAGAAACTATAACGTCATTTAAAAGGAAACTAATTAATATTTGAAAGGGAAGAATATGAAAAGCTGTGGAAAAATGACAAAAGTTGACAGCTCCAGTTGCATTCGCACAAGGTCGATGGGCAAAATGGCCTCCTTTTATGCTAAAAATTCTATGGCTCTATGACCCATTACCCTTTTCTCATTTCTTGTCTTCTTAGATTAATCACCATTTGAAATCAATATCCATTCCTGTGATTAATTGCACTATAGTAGGATTTAGCCATGGCTCAGTGTGTATCACTCTCTCGCGCCTCTGAGTCAGAAGGTCATGGGTTCAAGTCCCAATCCTGAGACTTGAGCACAAAAATCTAGGCTGACACACCCAGTGCAGTGCTGAGGGAGTGCCGCACTGTCGGAGGTGCCGTCTTTCGGATGAGACATTAAACCGAGGCCCCCCCATCTGCTCTCTCAGGTGGACGTAAAAGGTCTCATGAAAAATACGGAAAAAGGGAGTTCTCCCCGGCATCCAGGTTGAGCATTTATTCCTCAACCAACACCAACAGAACCGATGATCTGGCCATTTATCTCACTGCCGTCACTGGGAGCTTGCTGTACACAAATTAGCTGCTGCATTTCCTACATTACAACACTGACAACAATTCCAAAGTACTTCATTGGCTGTGAATCGCTTTGGGACACCCTGAGGATGTGAAAGGCGCTATAGAAATGCAAGTTCTTTCTTTCTTACAGCAGATGTCCCTCTCAGAGGCAATGGTCTAAAGCAGTGCTTCCCAACCTGTGGTCCGCGAGGGTACCGCAGGTGGTCCGTGAAAAAATGGTCCAAATCCCTAAAATAAACGTGTCTGTTGTCTCCACAGATGTTGAATGACCCGCCGTGTGGTTCCAGTGTTTTTATTGCTGTTTAAAGCTGGGTTTTGGGGATGAGCTGATGGAAGTGAAAACCTGTCGTGGATGGAGGGCGGGTTGGTTTTCTGGAAGGAGCAAATCAACAGGGCCGAAAAATCAGCTCCAGACAAATTCACCAAAATATTTCCCACCTCACTACCGCACAACGGCAAGTACTGCTCCACTCTATCATATAAACCCAACCAGTGCCCCCTCAATTCAGCAATCTTCACCAGTGTCCCCACTATTATACAACCTCAGGTTTGCATGTACGGAGTGTGGGTGTTTGACAGTGGGCTTTATACAACCGCAGCCGCCAGTACTCTGAGTCACACTAAGTAAAACTAGATGTCATAAATATAAGATCCTCAATAATAAATGCAGGAGGGAATTCAGGAAAAACTTGTTTATGCAAAGAGTGGTTGGAATGTGGTTCGATTCGTAGTGGGGCATTTTTTAAAGAACAAAATATTCTCTTATGATCCCACAGAGGGATCAGGCCGCGAGATAAACTTTTATCAGCAAACCGAAGAAAGACAAATTAACAGAAAGATGTGTTGCTTCGCTCAGTGCAAAGGTGAAATGGATGTTATTGAAAATAATTCCCCCCTGACAGTTTGTGTAGATTTTTTGTAAAGTCTGGATTTTCAATGTCAGGAGAAACCAAAAATGTAAGAAATAAACTGCTGATGACCCGTACAGAGATTAAACCCGTGCCCTTCGCGATATCAGCACCACGCTCTAAACAACTGTGATAACAGCTGTCCGGATTGTTCGAGCCCCACGCTGGGCGGTTTATGTTTTACTTCTCACACTGGGTCACAGAGTTATTGTACAGATAATGAATACACCACATCCCTTAAACATGATTCCGATATAAAATAATCACTGTTCGATAAAAACCGAGTATGTAAATCGAAAGTAACAGAAAAAGAGCACTTAATTGTGAAAAGAATGATTGCACCAACATTGAAGGGGAATCTGCCGGCCTCCGCCATTCTAATCCTGTGACTGGGGGAGTTTGGTTCGGGCAGAGCTTTGCCTGTGCCGACACGAACACCCACCCCCCCACCCCCCCCCCCCAGTCCATCCATGTTAAATCTGAAAAGTGTCTGGTAAAAATTCGGAACAGGCGGAGAGGAAGTAACCCTTCGGGGAGGTTTGTGTTTCTGAATCCCTAACTCATCTTGCTCTTTTTGACATGTCCCCATTCAATGTACAGATCCTCTCCTCAGTCTGCCCCTCGAGACCCGTCACCTCACATTTCTCTCCAGTTAATTTCAAAACATGTTTCACACACCCCTCCAGGATTGTCCTGGAGTCCCCAATACTGTGTCAATTGTAGCACTTTCTGAAATACTACCCATGTCATGTGTTAGTCAAGAGAGACAGAGTGGAATTAGACAGACCAAGCATCGCTGAGCCTGTGCTGTAGTGAAACAGGGGTACATTTCATGAAACAGTGCTACAGCTTTCAGAATAGAGGGAGCTTATAGAGACCTGATGGGTTCCACCGAAACAAAAGGGTTTGAGGTGTTGGCCGGCAGGACAGATAGAATGTGGGGAGTGTTTAAACTAGATGTGGAGGTTGTTGCTGTAGTTATTCTATGGAGTTCCTTCAAGGAGGTGAATCTGAATGCAATGGATCAACGTGCACCCATGCAAAGCAAAGGTACTGAGCGTCATTACAGTCCAGCCTGGTTCAACGGAACTAACAAACAATTCATCCAGAAGACAAAAAGGGATTTAAGGCCATGACGGTAAATGGCACAGACTTCAGGCGGCTTCAAATCCAGAAGGCAAGACAAGAGTGTAAAACCTGCAACAGAATGGCGAAGAACAACTCCACATTTAACATGGCAAGTGAAGAGAAGTGCCAGAGGTTATTCACAAAATGTTTTAAACGGCTTGCTTATGTTGTGGTCCGCAAAAGCTTTTGATGACGATGTAGTGGTCCGCATAAAGGAAAAGGTTGGGAACCTTTGCTCTAAAGGCTAATTAGATGACAGCCAGACTTATGATTGTCAACGGGAATTCTCGTCGGTAGCGACTATTAAATAATTCCTCCTGTTATACATGTAATGTATATTTAATTGTGCAAACCTCACTTATTCATACAAAATTCTTTCTCTACAATTGTGACTTTTTCCCCCTTATTTAATCAGAGGGACCTATCCTGATCAAACTATCTCAAATGAAATCTTCGAGAGGCTCGTGGTAATTTGATCACTGAGCATTGTGTGCAGATTTCATTTCTGTTTCAGATACAGATATCCCAAGGTGTATTATTCATTTCATTCCATCCTTATTTCAATCATGTTTGACCAGAAGGCACAGATTTAAGTTTGTGAAGCTTCCTACCAAACTAAAGGATCTTCATTCCCCTCACACAGAAACTGTTGTGTCGAATGGACTTCCATCAAGTTAATGCTAATTCATTGAGCACCTTGAAATAAGCTGCAATATTATCTGAAATTTAACTGATTGAAGCATTGAAGGAGAGATACATTAGCGGCACAGGATGAATAGTTCATGTTACTCAGCTTATATGGCGTCTGGAGGAAGTTTGTTTTCAGGGAATTTTTAGAATCTTTGGCCGGGATTTTGCTGACCTCCGTGGCGGGTCCGTGGTGGGTCCCAATCCCGCTGCTGGCTCCATCCCGCTCTGTGAAATGCATTTCTCTTGATGGGGTTGGTTAAGCCCCGCCCAGCGCGTTTGCCGGCCAATTAGAGGAAGCGTGTCAGGTGACGTCATTTGATGACCCGTCGTCAGCTGATTTCTTCACCGAGTGACTGCTGCCAACGACCGGAAGCTGCACTGCGCATTAATCTGGAACCAGAAGAATGATGTTCCTGGTTTTCCTTTACATGAGCCCGCTCCCTCCCCGGCATTTAACAGTTTTTTTTAACCAGCCCGCTCCCATAATTAGCCGGAAGAGCGCATGCGCAGAACACTTCTACGCAGCTTCCGGTTCATTGGCAGAAGTCGGTCCTTCCTTAAAGGGACAATGCCCAAATTGATGTTGACAGTTGTACTGTCAGTGTTCTACAGCATTGAGGTGCTGCAAACACTGCCAAGCACTGCACAGAGGTGCACGGCTGCACCCAGGCTCTCCAATGACTCCCTCCATATGCTTATGGAGGGAGTCACAGCACGCAGGGAGGTTCTCTTGCCTTCCAATGGGTGGAAGAGACCTCCCCAGGAGACCAACGCAGCCTGGTTGCACATTGCACAGGAGGGCACAAGCAGGGATGTGGTCAAGAGGACCAGGCTGCAGTGGCGCAAACGTTTCAGTGATCTCAGCAGATCACGAAACGTTAGTACAAAACCGCTCTCATCACATCCCCATCACTCTGCCTTCCCTACCCTATTCCTGCACATCCTTACTCACACCAACTTACCTTGCACCTCCACCATTCCCTCTCTATCTATATTATGACATTTCCATCTCACTAGCCACCCCTCACGCTCATCCTCATCCTAGTGCAATTCTACCAACTAACAACATACAAGGGTAGGCACATTGGTGTTTTAGCCAATGTTCATGTAAAGTTTCTGTTAATGAGCTGTCAAACATTGAAATCTTTGTTTTCAACACTTTGCGTTCTTGGACAGATTTGTGTGCACCTTTGGAAGTGGCTCAGTGAGTTACAGTGAATGGTGAGACATAACGGTACCCCCCACAATGCTGATGAGTGTGAAAGGAATGACTTGGGCATTATAGGGATGCTTTATGGTGTTGGTATTGGGTGGTGCCAACCTGGCATATCATGTGGCAGCCAGGGTGTGCAACATCAAGTGAAATAAACATGGCCATGGTGAGCCCATCCCTGGCCTCCTGGGCAGCAATGTGCTCAGGTGCTGATGCCCTCTGTCCTGTGCAGCATCAGGTGATTGTGGAGAATGTTGGTGTTGTTGTTGGTGCTGCTGGTGTGCCTGGTGCTGCTGGTGTTGGGGCTGATTGTGGTGAGATTCTGAGGACCATAGTGAGAGAGTTTCAAGGAATCCCATGCTGATGGAATATATGGCAGGTGAAGTAGAGATGACAGAAGCGATCTGTCAATGCTGGGAGAGGTAATGAGGTCAGATTGGATTGTGACTTGTGTAAAGACTTGCAGCATCCTGAATCTGTAGTAGAAATGCAGTTTAGAGAAGCTAGTGTTTAAGGGAACATTTCTCAATCAGCTGGAAGCTTTGGCTTGACATTTGAAGCTGTCAATTCATCAGCTGAAACAATGGCCACTGACCTCCCGCCTCAGTTTCACAGACGAGGTCTAGGCACAGCGGGAACTCGGTGGGAGACCTGTCAAATCCAAAAAGCTGGGAAAAAAACATTGATAAGTAGCTGTAAACAAGCCACTAGTGATTTTAATTGCCTCCCGCACCGCTGCCTGTCGGTTCTGCTCAGCGCTGGCAGACCTGACATCGGGAAAGTCCAGTGTGCGCATTTTCACAGCGGGTTCCCGACCCGCTGTCAATCATTTTAAATTTCACAGCTGATCCACCACCCATCCCGTCCGCTGAGTCCAGCAAATTTCCGGCCTTAATCTGGTTTACATCACAAACTCAACTGGACCAGCCATATAAATACTGTGACTACAAGAGCAGGTCAGAGGTTAGGTATTCTGCTGCGTTTGACCCGCCCCATACTCCCCATCTACAAGGCACAAGTCAGGAGTGTGATGGAATACTTTCCACTTGCCTGGATGAGTGCAGCTCCAACAACACTCAAAAATTGCAGGGATATGGGGAAAGAGCACTGGAGTGGGACCAACTGAGCTGTTCTTCAAAAGAGCCAGCGCAGATTCGATGGACCGAATGGCCTTCTTCTGTGCTGTACTATTCTATGATTCTATGACATATTGAAGGGAAGGGACTCAAAGGACCAAATGGTCTTTGACCTGTTCCATGGTTTCTTATTTTCTTAAAACCTACTTACTTAGCCCTAAGTGTCAGCTTGGCTGATGATAGCATTCTTGCCTGAGTCAGAAGCCTCACTGCAGGGTCGAGCACATATTTGAACATAGGAACAGGAGGAGCCCATTCAGCACCTTGAGCCTGTTCCATCATTCAATGAGATCATGGCTGATCTGCATCCTAACTCCATCCAGCCGCCTTGGCTCCATATTCCTGAATACCCTTGGGTGGCAAAATATCTATCGTTCTCAGATTAATAATTGATCTAGCATCTACTGCTTTTTGTGGGAGAGAGTTCCACACTTCTAACACCCTTTGTGTGAAGAAGTGTTTCCTATCTTTCCTATGCTGTTTCTTCATTATAGTACTGAGCAAGTGCTGCAGCGTTTGAGATTGTTATTTTCAGATAAGCTATTAGGCAGATGTCCTGCCTGTTCTGGTGGATATAAAAGATCCCATGGGGCTACTTGAAGGAGAGCAGAATGTTCTCCCGTCTTCGGGCCAACAATTCTCCCTCGACCAAACACGGACAAACTAGTCATTTATCTCACATACTGTTGATATATACTCAGTCATGGAATATATTCGAGACGGTGATAGATAGATTTTTGGACTTTAGGGGAATCAAGAGATATGGGGATCGGGTGGGAAAGTGGAGTTGAGGTAGAAGATCAGCCATGATCTTATTGAATGGCAGAGCAGGCTCGAGGGGCCGTATGATCTACTCCTGCTCCTAAATCTTAAGTTGTTATGACACATGAATGCTTCCTGTGGCAGTGCAAGATGACCAGTTCTGATTTCTTCACTCTATGTTGTAGACCCAGTACATGAGCAGGCAGCCTTGTGAGCTTGAACCTATGATTATCTGGTTAGAGAACATCCATTCCGTAGCAATGCTAGTTTAAAAAAAAACTTGCGAGACATTTTGAACAGATTTTCCAACTTTGGAAGGGTTTTGTATATTCAGTAACACTCGGGACATTAGTACATTATGGGGTACGGTAGTATAGTGGTTAGGATACTGGACTAGTAATCCAGTCCAGGGCCTGGACTAATGATCCAGAGACAAGAGTTCCAATCCCACCACTGTAGCTGTGGAAATTTAAATTCAGTGAATGAAATTAATCTGGAATGAAAAGCTAGTATCAGTGATGATGACCATGCAACTACGAGATTGTCGTAAAAGCCCATCTAGTTCACTAACGTCCTGTAGGGAAGGAAATCTGTTGTCCGTTCCCAGTCTGGCCTGTTTGTGACTCCAGACCCACAGCAATGTGGTTGACTCTTGACTTCCCTCTGAAATGGCCCAGCAAGACACCCAGGTGGCTCACCACCACCAATTAGGGATGGGCAATAAATGCTGGTCTTGCCAGCAGCACCCACATCCCACGAATGAATAAGTTTTCCGACAAGTATTTTTTCAGCGCTGGTGGTTACAAACGATTGGAAATGCAGCATACTTGAAATCTGCAGTTGCAAAGAAACTTCAGAGGTCAAACATCCAGAAAATGTAAGTAAAATCTTTCAGTATTTAACTCTGGAGACTAACAAGTTGCAGGTAAATTTACACGTACGCCGTGCTCCAGAGAAGGGATGAAAATGCAAGTTATATGCAAATGTGTGCTGAATGCTCAGTATGGCTTATGCAAAAGTACAATTTAGCAGCTTGAATAGAACATGGCATATGGGTTAGTCAGCAGAGTATCTAGAAACAGTCCTGCTGCTCAAATGTGGGCTTGTCATGTTGAATGAATCATTGAGATAGTTGACATATGTGGCTAAGACAGCCTCAGTTATTGGGCCGGATCTTGCTGGTAAAATAACAGCGTGTTAACTACGCACGACGCTATTAATGTGCAAAATCAGCCAGCAAGTTCAGGGGACGAAGCGATACACCCTGAGTTGCGAATTTCCAGCACTTGCTGGCTGCTTTACGCCGCTCCGCCATTTGCTTCGCGTGCTTAGCCTCCCCGTTATTTTTAAAAACTTGCTGGATTTGTTCCTTAATTGCCTGTTAAACTCACCACAGAAAGTTAAGTTTGGTAATTAACAGCATAAGTACCCTTTCAATGATGTGATCACTGTTCTTCTTCTTAGGCAGTCCCTCGGAACCGAGGATGACTTGCTTCCACATTAAAAATGAGTTCTCAGGTGACTGATGAGTCCAATGCGGGACCTGCAGTCTCTGTCACAGGTGGGGCAGATGGTGGTTGAAGGGGCGGGTGGATGGGGTGCTTGGGTTGACGTGCGCTCCTTGCGCTGCTTGCGCTTGGCTTCCGCTTGCTCCCGGCGAAGAGACTCGAGATGTTCGGCGCCTTCCCAGATGCTTCTCCTCCACTTTGTGCGGTCTTGGGCCAGGGATTCCCAGGTGTCGGTGGAAATGTTGCACTTTTTCAAGGAGGCTTTGAGGGTGTCCTTGAAGCGTTTCCTCTGCCCACCTGGGGCTCTCTTGCTGTGCCAGAGCTCCGAGTACAGCACTTGTTTTCGGAGTCTCGTATCGGGCATGCGGACAATGTGACCCGTCCATCGGAGCTGATCGAGCGTGGTCAAAGCTTCGATGCTGGGGATGTTGGCCTGAGCAAGAACATGGACATTGGTTCGCCTATCCTGCCAATGGATTTGCAGGATCTTGCGGAGGCAGTGTTGGTGGTACCTCGCCAGTGCTTTGAGGTGCCTGCGGTACATGGTCCATGTCTCTGAGGCATACAGCAGGGCGGGTATCACTACTGCTCTGTAGACCATGAGCTTAGTGCCGGCTTTGAGGTCCTGGTCTTCAAACATTCTCTTCCTCAGTCGACTGAAGGCTGCACTGGCACACTGAAGGCGGTGTTGGACTTCGTCATCGACGTCTGCCCTTTGTAAGGGGTTTTGTGTCGTGCTTGTATCGCAGACGATGCTGGTGCGGGGTTAGGCCTTCGTTGCCTAATATTATTGCTTGCTCTGGTCTCCGGCCAGCCTTGTTGCAATAAGCACCTGTGAGTGGTTCGACCCACTCGCCCTTACGGTTCTAACACTGGACTTAGGCGCGAGAGCAGTAATGCAGAGAAAACTCAAATAGACCTGGTTGAATAGTACGAAATGGAAATCTTTATTACATAGCGTCCAAAATCATGAAGTACATGTCATAGGCGCAAATTAACGAGAGTACAAGTATACATACATTCATAAAGCTTGGTCTATGGTAATGAAGAACGCACGGCACACATTATACTTTATCCTTAATAAAACCACCCTCCCCTATCAATACCTACACTACATCTAGATTTGTAGGATTGGGAAACATGCTCACCACTCGTGATACTTCGGAGAATTTTAAAGTGAGGCACTCGGCTCGTTTCGCTGCAGTGCCTGACTGTCACGTGTTTGGAGGGGTCTCTGTACCCCACTTGTTTATCTTCGCTGCTGCTGCAAGCAGGCTGGGCTCCCCGTTGTCATGAAGAACTCGACAGTGCTCGGGCCCGGCTGTAGAACTCAAAGAAAAGTCTTCCTGGACCGACACCAGTTGCTGGTAGAATTCAAAGAAGAGTCTTCCTGTATCGACACCAGTTGTCGATAAAATTCGAGGAAGAGTCTCTGACCAGTTCGTGCAGTAACTGATAGAGTTCGTATAAATTCAGCGCGGTCGGGGTTTACTGACCGCGGCGGCATGTGGATTCTTCTTCTTCTCTTCTCATCTCGTCTCGTCTCGTCTCTTCGGGCCTTCGAGTCCAAAACACCGTTTACCGACACTCGGGATGGTGCACCCGGTTACTCGCCCTTCGTCGAGGCGGCTCGTCCCGATTGAGCTCCACCCAACATTCGAATAACCGTCCAGTGCGGCTAAAACTCCAGAGTCAACAGTCCAGAGCAACAAGAGCACGAATCAAGCGAATAAGAGTCGAATCAAGAGCATCAGCCGAGATAAGAGAATAAATAAGAGAGCGATGGACATTTGTTTTCTATAGTTATAGTGCTGTGTTCCCTTATCTCCCGCTCAAATCTTAATGTTTGTCGTTTGCGAAATATTGGCGCTCAAAACTCCCAGCATGGGGTGATTCTTGTCTTTAATGGGTTTCGGTAGCACCTGAGATTGGCCAACTACCCGTTAATGTTTTCCCCATTGTTGAACTGGCTCAGAGCCTCCCTGGCTGGGTTTTGGGGGCCCCCGAATACTTGTTTAATCACCCGAGAATGGCTCTCTCATTGTAGAGCCGTGGGGGTATTTACGTATTGATGTGTCTGGATGGGCCTTCGATTGCCCAGTACAATGGTCCTTACTTGTGCATGGAAAAACGATTCCAGCACTCATATCTTTTGCTATTGTCACAAATGCAAACAGGTTGCATCCTGTCTTTATCAGTGCTTATCGAAAATGTTTATTCGAACGCCATCTTGTCTGCCCACTGTACTTCTGGAAACTTCTGCCACGATGCGCAGCGGCCATTTTACAGGCTTCTGTGTCCTGTTTAATCATGACAGCATTTTGTTTAAATAAACTGATCAAACGAAACTGCTTCTATCTCGTTATTTCGAATCGCGATAATTGCGAAACTTTACACCTTGTTGACAGTAGGCTCCCGAGGTATGGAAAGTGGTCCACGTTATCCAAGGCCTTGTCGTGGATTTTGATAATCGGGGGGCAGTACTGTGTGGTGGGGGCAGGTTGGTAGAGGATCTTTGTCTTATGGATGTTTAGTGTAAGGCCCATGCTCTCGTATGCTTCGGTGAAGGTGTTGACGATGGTTTGGAGTTCGACCTCCGAGTGAGCGCAGACACAAGCGCACAAAGTGCAGGAGAAGCATCAGTTTAATGCAATGCCAATCAACGTCTCTGACCGGCAAGGGAACAATTTAAACTGTTCAATCTCACTCCTGCAGGTAGTAAATTGTTGTTCGAGTTTTAAAAAATTTCAAATTTTTAATTTTTATATTTTTTTCTTACTTTTCCTTTCTGTCTCCTAATCCGATCTCTCTATGCCTCTCTTTATTTCTCTTTCTGTACCTGATTTGACTCTAATTCACCCTGTTTCCTTCTCCATCATTGCTCTGTTTCTTTCTCAATCCTTCAATCCCATTGGCTCAGGGGATAGACTGTCGGTCCCATCGTTCACCGCGGTCCCCGATGCCCTCGACGTGCCGTGATCAGCTCACGCTCCCGGCAAGTTACAGCGGAAAATATTTTCGAGCTGAAGCGTGCAGGAAACAGTCTAACTAACGGGACACGCCACGAGATGCCCCGCTCCAGCAAGATCCTGCCCAATATCTGTTATTTATGGAGCTGATTGTAAGAAGTTCTTTCTATCTTGGTAGCTCAGGCTTACGTACATAAAGCCTCAGCTCATTCAGCGTTGCCTGAAATCCTGCCTTAAAAGTGTCTCAGATTTAGCAACAGTCAAAGCTTTGTGAACTTCAAGGTATAGAGTGAAAAAAGGAAAATTGAATGCTGGTTCACCAGGGAACACATTTTGAAGCTTGAAGGCAGAGGTACATTATTTAACAGTGTAGACTGGGCCAGATCATCCAGCAGATATTACCATATCTAATCTGGTTGCTGTCACTGAGTATAATGAGGATAAACACTCCAGTCTATATCACTGCCATCCTTCACTTTAATGAGCACGAGATAACTCCCCACAATCAGTATCCTGTCACAGGATTAAAAAAAAGGTTCAAGAAACATTAAACTGTCTCTTTACATGAATAATCCAGCAACTCAATTCCAAAAAATCTTTAAAAACATAGGCACGGAATTTGTGGTCCGGATGACGGTGAACTGGCAGCGTTCGTCGTTGCTGCGCCTTTGAAACTGACCGCAACTTCGGGATTTGGCGCAGGCGCGTGCGGGAATCCCGAAGTTGCGGTCTGTCATTCACAGCTCCGACGCAGGCTGCGCTGTGCACCCCCCCGCCCCACAGAGCCGGCAATCAGTGAAATCTCTCAAATCAGGGAAACTGGTGAAAACTTCGGCTCTTCCGCAGTAATCACGCTGTTAAATTCCCCACTAAAAGGGATTAGGTGTAACTGGGGTTTTGACAGCGTTTTGACTGCTAAACAAAGGATATGGCCCTCAAAAACTCATTTTAATTTGGTGCAGTGTCAAAATTGTCCATTTTAATAAAAATTAAACTTTTTAAGAAACTTTAAAAAAAAATGTTTTTTAAAGTTTGTTCATCTTTATTTCAGGTTTGCCTTTTCCCCATGTGAGAGCCCCAATCTCAGTTTTGTTCTCGCCAACATTTTGAAAACATTGGAAATTTAAAAGCTTACCCACTTCCTCGTTCGCGGTCTGTGAGAATTCTGCGGTTTGATTGGCTGCTCAGACAGCTTGTTGGCCTCCCAGCAGCTCGCACGAGGGGACCCCCACTGTACTCCGTTGATTTGAATTGAACGTCGGAAAACCCGAGGTTCTCGGCACAGAGAGCGCGAGATCCTTGTGTGGACGCGTACTTCGGGGCCGGCGGTGAACGCCTTCGCTTCGCCACTGACCGCAAATTCCGGGCCATTGATGTTCTGTGGGTGTTCACTTACTGATTTTCTACTAATTTGCTGACCTTCATCTTCCTGAAATGGGCAACCAAGATTTTAAATGCCGAATTTAGTCAACCGCCAGATAAAGTGAAACAGATAAACTCTAGTTCCAGTACGACAAGGCCAATAGCAAAAATAAAATCGCCTGTCAAGCTTTCCAAAAGCAGCCTTCCATTTTCCTAACTACGTTGACTGTAGCAGGGACTATAAAAAGAATACAGATAGTCTTTATTTTTCTGATGTTTGAATTTTATTTTGGACAAACCTGCATTGTCACATCATGGGCTATAGATTCAGCGCCATGAGGCAAAGTCAAGGTGATTACCCTGAGCCGTGTGAAAACGGGCACCAAACATATTAACCGAGGAATTACTGGTGGCGAGGCCGATGGGTGAACAGTTCTTGTGTTGGTCTGACGTTCCTCGGCCCAGTGTTTTAGCAGGACAATTAACCCATCGAAAGAAAGAAAGAAAGAACTTGCATTTATATAGTGCCTTTCACATCCTCAGGATTTCCTAAAGCGCTTCACGGTCAACAAATTACTTTTTGAAGTGCAGTCCCCGATGTTTTGTGGGCAAACACGGCAGCCGAATTGCGCACAACTGCGCAAAAGAAAATAAGAACTCCAGGAGGAAGCTTTTCACTAATAGGGTGGTCTGTATGTGGAACAGCATTACCAGCACAAGTGGTGGAACAAGAAAGTTTAATGGGTTTCAAGAAGGAGCTAGACAGGTTCTCGTCAACAAATAGGATTCAAGGTTATGAGAAATGCACCAAGGGAATAGGGTGGATAGGTGGGACAGATGGACCTAAGGTCTTCTCCTGCCTGAAACTGCTGCTATGTAACAATGAGTTAAATAACCAGATAATCTGTTTTGGTGGTGTTGATTGAGCAGTAATTGTTGGCCAGAAGACTGGCTATAGTGCAATGGGATTTTCACATAGTGCAATGGGGTATTTTAGTAGGTGGAGTCTCAATTTAACGTCTCATCTGAAAGACCGTTTAACACCTTATCCAAATAGATGTGTTAAAGTCTGCATTAGAATAGCGGACAGCAATTTCTTGGCTGTTGTTTACTCTTTGTCTTTCTACAAACTGAAGCCTTGGAATATTTAATGATTTTCTGTGCAAAACACAAATACATTCAAATCTCTATCTTATTTTTTTTTAATTCATTCTCGAGATGTGGGCGTCACTGGCAAAGCTGGCATTTATTGCCCATCCCTAGTTGCCCTTGAGAAGGTGGTGGTGAGCCGCCTTCTTGAACCGCTGCAGTCCTTGTGGTGAAGGTACTCCCACAGTGCTGTTAGGGAGGGAATTCCAGGATTTTGACCCAGCGACGATGAGGGAACGGCCGATATATTTCCAAGTCAGGATGGTGTGTGACTTGGAGAGGAACTTGGAGGTGGTGGTGTTCCCATGCCCCTGCTGCCCTTGTCCTTCTAGGTGGAAGAGGTCGCGTGTTTGGGAGGTGCTGCCGAAGAAGCCTTGGCGCGTTGCTGCAGTGCATCTTGCAGATGGTACACACTGCAGCCACGGTACGCCGGTGGTGGAGGGAGTGAATGTTTAAGCCGGTGGAAGGGGTTCCGATAAAGCAGACTGCTTTGTCCAGGATGGTGTTGAGCTTCTTGAATGTGCAATGTATTATTTAAATTCAGCCGGCAGTTTTCACGAAAATCATTTATAACGACATTGGAGAGGGGAATGAGTTTAATAAAAATTCTTTAGATTAAATATAATAAAAGAGTTTGATAAAATCAGAAAGTATAGTAACCTATGCCCCTCTTCACTAATATAGTAACAGCTCCAATTCGGAACTGTGTACTCAGTAGAGGATACATAATGGCTTATAATTGGATAAATTATTTATTCCAGAATGAAAAAATCCTTACAACTCATAATTGACAGTTGCTTGCGATTTACAAAGGTTTTAGATTAAGCAAAATGAAAAGAAAGAACTTGCACTTCTTTAACACCGGTCATGCCCTCAGGGCGTCCCAAAGCGCTTTACAGCCAATGAAGTACCTTTTGAAGTGTAGTCACTGTTGTAATGTAGGAAACGCAGCAGCCAATTTGTGCACAGCAAGCTCCCATAAACAGCAATGAGATAAATGACTAGATAATCTGTTTTAGCGATGTTGATTGAGGAATAATTATTGGACCAGGACACCGGGGAGAACTCACCCTGCTCTTCTTCGATATAGTGCCGTGGGATCTTCTACGTCCACCTGCATGAGCAGACGGGGCCTCGGTTTAACATCTCATCCGAAAGACGGCACCTCCGACAGTGCAGCGCTCCCTCGGTATTGGCAGTGGAGCGGCAGCCTGAATTATGGAGGAGAAATTGGTTTATACACATTTTAGGGCACCGAATGGAATGGTCCTTGCACCCGAATACGGAAACCCAAGGATTGCAAGAAATTGGTCCTCTGGTTTCTATGGTAACATTAGCAGCGATCTGCGGGTGCCAGTAGGGCAACTTGGTGGTCCGGGTCTTCCCGAATGCGGACGGCGCTGGTGCCAAACCGGACCACAGGAAAGTCCAGGAAGAGGAAGGGGAGGGGGGCAAATGGGAGGAGTGCGAGTGCAGTCCGGCAACAGCCTGCAGATTTGCAGCGGAGCCAGGAGGAACACTTCTGCTCATTCCTGACTGCACATCAAGGTAAATAAAACTGTAAAAACTTAAGGTGAAAATCACTAGTCACTTCCTGCCAATTTGGGTACAGATCGGTTATCCCTACTCGCTGTCTCCGACCTCCTAACCAATTGCCTACCCATGTCAATCGGTTGCCTCCGATTCCATGCGCTATCGTTTTTGTTAACAGTCTCTTGTGTAAAACCTTATCGAATGCCTTCTGGATATCCATGTAAATAATATCCACAGACTCTCCCTTGTCTAACACATTAATTACATCCTCAAAAAATTCAACTAGTTTCGTTAGACATGACTGACCCTTTACAAATCCAAGCCGGCTCTCTCTGATCAGTTCATATTTTTCCAAGTGCTCAGCAAGAGTTGTGAATGCTGCCAACTGAACAAAGCTGGCACTAAATTTGGAGAATTGTCTATTATAAAGAAAGTGTTTACATTAAGAACTCAAACTTGCATTTATACAGCACCTTCAACGTAGTAAAACATCCCAAGCCGCTTCACAGGAGCGTTACCAAACAAAATTTTACACCGAGCCACATAAGGAGATATTTTTTTTTCATTCGTTTATGGGATGTGGGCGTCGCTGGCAAGGCCAGCATTTATTGCCCATCGCTAATTGCCCTTGAGAAGGTGGTGGTGAGCTACCTTCTTGAACCGCTGCAGTCCGTGTGGTGAAGGTGCTCCCACAGTGCTGTTAGGGAGGGAGTTCCAGGATTTTGACCCAACGACGATGAAGGATCGGCCGATATACTTCCAAATCAGGATGGTGTGTGACTTGGAGGGGAACTTGGAGGTGGTGGTGTTCCCATACGTCTGCTGCCCTTCTCCTTCTAGGTGGCGGGGGTCGCGGGTTTGGGAGGTGCTGCCGAAGAAGCCTTGGCGTGTTGCTGCAGTGCACCTTGAAGATGGTCCACACTGCAGCCACGGTATGCCGGTGGTGGAGGGAGTGAATGTTTAAGGTGCTGGATGGGGTGCCAATCAAGCGGGCTGCTTTGTCCTGGATGGTGTCGAGCTTCTGGAGTGTTGTTGGAGCTGCACTCATCCAGGCAAGTGGAGAGTATTCCATCACACTCCTTACTTGTGCCTTGTAGATGGTAGAAAGGCTTTGGGGAGTCAGGAGGTGAGACACTCACCGCAGAATACTTAGCCTCTGACCTGCTCTTGTTGCCACAATATTTATGTGGCTGGTCCAGTTAAGTTTCAGGTCAATGGTGACCCCCAGGATGTTGATGGTGGGGGATTCGGCAATGGTAATGCCATTGAATGTCAAGGGGCAGTGGATAGACTCTCGCTTGTTGGAGATTGTCATTGCCTGGCACTTCTGTGGCGCGAATGTTACCTGCCACTTATCAGCCCAAGCCTGAACATTGTTCAGGTCTTCTTGCATGCGGGCACGGACTGTTTCATTATCTGAGGAGTTGTGAATGGCACTGAACACTGTGCAGTCATCTGCGAACATCCCCATTTCTGACCTTATGTTCGCGGGAACGTCATAGATGAAGCAGCTGAAGATGCTTGGGCCCAGGACACTGCCCTGAGGAACTCCTGCAGCAATGTCCTGGGGCTGTGATGATTGACCTTCAATCACTACAGCCATCTTCCTTTGTGCTAGATATGACTCCAGCCTTTGGAGAGTTTTCCCCCCCCGATTCCCATTGACTTCAGTTTTAATAGGGCTCCTTCATGCCACACTCGGTCAAATGCTGCCTTGATGTCAAGGGCAGTCACTCTCACTTCTCCTCTGGAATTCCGCTCCTTTGTCCATGTTTGGACCAAGGTTGTGATGAGGTCGGGATCTGAGTGATCTTGGCAGAACCCAACCCTGGCATCAGTGAGCAGGTTATTGGTGAGTAAGTGCCGCTTGATAGCACTTGACACCTTCCATCACTTTGCTGATGACTGAGAGTAGACTGATGGGGCAGTGATATTACATACATTACAACAGTGACTACCCTTCAGAAGTACTTAATTGTCTGTAAAGCACTTTGTGACATCCTGAGGTTGTGAAAGGCGCGATTTAAATGCAAGTCTTTCCGTCTTTATAGGACAGGTAAACAAAAGCTTGGTCAAAGAGGTAGGTTTTAAGAAACGACTTAAAGGAGGAGAGAGAGGCGGAGAGGTTTAGGGAGGGAATTCCAGAGCTTAGGGCCTAGGCAGCTGAAGGCACGGCCGCCAATGGTGGAGTGAGTAAAATCGGGGATGCGCACGAGATCAGAATTGGAGGAGCGCAGATATCTCGGAGGGTTGTAGGGCTGGAGGATTTGAACACAAGGATGAGAATTTTTAAATCGATGCTTTACGGAACCGGGATCCAATGTAGATCAGCGAGCACTGGGGTGATGGATGAAGGGAACTTGGTGCGACTTAGGATATGGGCAGCAGAGTTTTGGATGAGCTCAAGTTTTTGAAGGGTGTTCGGTGGGAGGCCCTCCAGGAGACTTGGGACTTAGAATAATTACATAAATAAATGGGGAGCTATAGATTTCCTGCTCAGACATTCTCTTTCATCTTTGTATCATTACTTCTCTGATTAAGATTTCTATGAATTTGCTAGTTAATACTGTTGTTGCAGTAATTTTACACATCGGTATACTACGAGAACGACTGTTTAATTACTGTCATTATGATCCATTTAGTATTGCCTGCAGAAATCTCCACAAGCTCTCCGAAAGATTTATTAAGCAGCTGTGCATTTGAACAAACAGTGGTTTGCAAGAGACCAGAGGAAAAATTCAGCGGCAGAAGGTTTTTGAAAAATAGTAGGATGTACAGTCAGTACAAGGAGGGAATACAGATAACTAGAGAATGAAGAAGTCTGTGTGATTACCCTCGGGCAGCAATGAAGTATGGATTTTGATGCAACACTTTCTCAGTCAGGGAAAAATGATGGAGCCACTTCACATGCAAGTAGAGCATGGGAACAGGAGGAGGCCATTCAGCCCTTCGAGCCTGTTACGCCATTCTATCAGATCACGGCTGATCTGTACCTCAACTCCATTTTCCCATCTTTGCTCCATATCCCTTCATACCCAACAAAAACCTCGCGATCTCAATTTTGAACATTTCAATTGACCCAGTATCCATTGCCTTTTTGGGGGAGAGAGTTCCAGATTTCTGCTATCCTTATGCTTCCAGATTTCCCTCCTAAATGGCCTGGCTCTAATTTTAAGGTGATACCCCCTTGTTCTGGACTCCCCCCATCAGAGAAAATAGTTTCTGTGTAGCTACCCCATCAAAACCCTTGATCAATTTGAATACCTCGATTAGATCACCCATCAAAGCAGTAGTGCTTTGGCCAGCAAATTTTATTACACATATAATATATATTTTAGGATTAAGAAATATGCTTTCCAGTAAAGGTTACCAGAAGAACTCACAAAAACAAGAATGCTGGAGAGGTATAGTTAGTCCAGCCGCATCTGAGAAGGGAAAAGACAGGATAATTTTTCTCATAGGACTCCACCCGAAACAAAAACCTGTTGTTTCATAGAATGATATAGAATAGAAGGAGGCCATTCAACCCATCGTGCCTGTGCCGTCTCCTTGGTAGAGCTATCCAATCAGTCCCACTCCCCTGCTCTTTCCCCATAGCCCTGCAAATTTTTGTCCTCTTCAAGTATTTGCCATGGAAGGAGTTCAGCGAAGATTCACAAGGCTGATACCTGGGATGGCAGGAATGACATATGAGGAGAGATTGGGTCGATTGGGCTTCTACTCGCTGGAGTATAGAAGAATGAGAGGGGATCTCATCGAAACATATAAAATTCTGACAGGTCTGGACAAACTAGATGCAGGAAGAATGTTCCCGATGGTCGGAGAATCCAGAACCAGGGGTCATAATCTAAGGATAAGGGGTAAGCCATTTAGGACAGAAATGAGGAAGAATTTCTTCACCCAGAGAGTGGTGAACCTGTGGAATTCTCTACCACAGAAGGTAGTTGAGGCCAAGTCATTAAATATATTCAAGAATGAGTTAGATATATTTCTTAAAGCTAAAGGTATCAAGGGATATGGGGAGAAGGCAGGTACAGGGTACTGAGAATGAATGATCAGCCATGATCACATTAATGGCAGAGCAGGCTCGAGTGGCCGAATGGCCTACTCCTGCTCCTATCTTCTACGTTTCTATGTTTCTATTTTATCCAATTCCCTTTTGAAAGTTACGATTGAATCTGCTTCCACCGCCCTTTCAGGCAGCGCATTCCAGATCACAAAAACTCGCTGTGTAAAAAAACATTCTCCTCATCTTCGCTCTTTTTCTTTTGCCAATGTTTCTCTTTCCCCAGGCTGAGGGACCTGCTGTCAAGTTCTAGCACTTTCTGTTTTTGTTTCAGATTTCCAGCCATTTTTTCTTTCTTTTCAAGTTGACCGAAAGAATTGGTATGGCTTACCTTGCCTTACTTAGAATATTGCGCAGGGTACTGCGTTCCTCCAAGCCTTGACACCATCACCTATTTATTTCCAGTGTTCTTTTCAACAGCACTCACACCCAATCCTTTGCTTTGCAGTTCCCCCCATACTTCTTCTTCTTTTCGTGTCTTCTCGCAGCTCCCTTTGGGGAAGAGTGTGAAGTGAGGGAGGGATTCGCAGGCTGATTAACGGTCTGACTGACCGTGCTAATGCTCCTTCCATGGCCGTAGTCATCTTTATACCAGCTGATAGGGCTGTTAGAGTTCATCCTGTTTAATTAACGGGCTTTGTCACCTGCAATCAAACAGGTCGATGCGTGAACAGGGTCCACCTCAAAAGTCAAATCATTACGGAAAATTACAATGAGTCCATTACAAAGCAATCAATCAATAATCCTGTATCCAACTGAAGAAAAAGGCTTGCGTTGTGGTGCAACTTACTTGTTAAATACAGGATAAACCCTTGAAGAGAAGAATTGTAAATGCAAAGTTCAACAAAGGAAAAATAAATATACCCAAAGGCAGGAAGCAAGTTTGTTGCTCACTCCTGTCATGGGATGTCATGGGGAGTGCATATAAAGGAGAGGACTTGTATCATATAAATAGCGCCTTTTTACGATCACCGGACGTCCCAAAGCGCTTTACATCCAATGAAGTATTTTTGAAGTGTCATCACTCTAAGGAAACGCAGCAGCCAGTCTGCGCACAGCAAGCTCCCACAAACAGCAGTGCGATTCTTCGCCAGATAGTGGGTGTAATTTTAACTTGCAGCGATAGTGTATAATGGGCAATATCTGAACAGACGGCCATCGTACACCTTGTCTGATTTTTGTTGCCACTGAACTCAATGGAAGGGAAAACCAGGTAATTCAATTCTTGTTTTTTTTCTGTGGAAACTGAAATCAAATGCCCGCACGGCAGAAATGCAAAAATAAATAGTTACACCAGGAGGGCGCTGGGACATCACGGGTCATCATCACTCTGTCATTGTATTAGAGGGAAGAAACGTTCAAATACACAAAAATTCAATTATTTTTGCAACGGGAGATTTAGAAACTTTTGAAGGGGGAAGTGAGCTCAGATAATGAAAAATTTAAAAGCATTTGGTGGTATGACCCTTCCCCCCGGAAATTTAGATTGTCGACACTTCTTTGATGTAGTTTCCAGCATTTTGAAGTGCACTGTGAAAGGATTCGCAAAATTTTATGTGTCCCCCCCACCCCCCACCGAAGATTTTATTGGACTTATTAAAAGGAACCCTGGTCAGACTGAGTTTTAAATCCAGGGCATAACAAAATGGCTGCGGTCAGACCTCGTGACTGAGAGCCTGGCAGTTTCATTTCAGACTCTGGCAAGCTATCAGCTTGTGTATTCCGATGTCTGCAGCAGGAAGTTCACAAAACCATACAGGACCTTTCCTTATGCATTGGGGACAAACCCAATTACAATCAGGTCTACGCATAAGGCTTTCAAGGTGTTTGCTCAAATAATCAGCGGGGACATTGAGACTGGGCTGGCCCCCATCAACGAACCTGTTGGACAAAAGGGAGCAGTTGGAGAACTGGCATAATACAATTACCGGCCATCTAACATGATGGGCCGTGATCGGAGCCTTTTGTTAAAATTCATTATGCCCAGATCAGACAATAGAAATGAGCTGATCTGGCAGGAGATTACGACGACCGGGAGGGTATAACTGGGAAGACCCAGCCACTCTCTCTCTCTCTGCCTCGGTCTCAGGTACCCTGTCTGTCTGCTAGCAGCCAAGAAGGAAGACCATCCAGAAACTTCGTAGCCACGTTTTTGATGGCAGAGACAGGGTACAGGGCCAGGTTTTCCGTCCATTTCACCGGTGAGCATTATCTTCTTCTGGCTGTTGCAAGACAATTTTAGTTAGGCGTAAGGGTGGGAATTAATGGGGATATTGCTAAAATTGTAATTTTAGGATTTTCCCACGATGTGTCCGTTCTCCTCCCCTGTTAAGTGTAAAACCGTACTGCATAGTGATTTTGTTTTCTTCATATAATACTGTTTCTCTGTAGTTTTACTTCTGTAAATAAACATTGGTTTTCCTTGCACCAATCCACGGGTCTGTTCATTTGTCCTTATTGCCGCTCGATAAGTCCTGGGCTCAGAACTAGGAAGGGGATAGCGATTCGCAATCGCACAGCGGGCAGACAGCCCAGGAAAACATAACTGGCTGACCTACAAATAAGCCCCTGAGACAAAAACCCCTTACAACTGTGATTTTATTTTATATATATTTTATTTTAATATTATATATTATGTATATGCGCACACACACACACATATATACACATAATGGCCCGGATTTTCCAGGGCGTACGCAGTTTCGGTACGCGCCGTGCGAAAACCCGGAACTTGCGATCTGTCAAGTTTCAGCTTGTCAGATCGCAGCCATCCCCGGGAAATGGACATTTGCTGGCGGAGATTCGGGCTCTTTGCCCAACGAATGCCCGCGAAACTCTTATGCCTGGTAAAAGCAGGCGTAAGATCTGCTTTTACCAGTGTAAGAGTTTAAATAACAGTGATTTTTTAATTAAACATAAAAAAACTTTAAAACTAGTTTAGTTTATTTTTAGCCCCTTTAAAACGTTCAAATTTATTTTTCAAAAAATTAAATTTTTGTTTTAAATGTTTAGTTTCATTGTATTTTAATTAATTTTGAACATGTGATGATATGTTTTTATTTAACTGGTGTGTAATTGTGTTTTTTAGGGGATTCCTATTCATGCTTATGGGGATCCCCTACGTAAATGGAATCCCCATAAGCATGATGGGAATCCCCCTTTGTGATTGGTTAGGACGGCCCAGGTGATCCCAGGGACGCTCGTGAACCGCCTGCGCCCCCTGGGACACGTGGAGCTTTTCACAGGCATACGTCCGCAGGCCCAGGAGCGCAAGTGTCCGAACCTCCGGGACCATCAGCTAGGTTCGTGCTTTTCTAGCGAATCGCCCGCGGGAAGCCTCCGATCGCAGATTCAGGCCCATTATTAAAATATTGGGCCGTATTTTCCGATCCCTATGCGTGTGTATGCGTGTACACACCTGTAGGGACATCGGAAATGCAGGTTTCAGGCATGCCAAGCGCTTGCGCTGAAAACCGGCATTTCCAATCTGTCAAGAATGCTCTTGACAGATCCTCCGCCTGCCCTGGAGAAGGGCCTCTGAGGGCGGATAGTTTCACTTTCTGCAGAACCTCCGCCCGCTAAAAACCCTTAGAAATCTTACGCCTGGTAAAAGCAGGCGTAAGGCCAGCTTTTACCAGCATAAGATTTGAAAAAGTTAAAAAAAATCACTCATTTATCATTTAAAAATACTTTAAAAAAAAGTAAGTTTATTTTTAGCTCCGTAAAAAACTTTAATTATTTTTTTCAAAAAATTATATTTTTGTTTAAAATATTTAATTTATTGTAATTTCAACTCATTTTAAAAACGGGATGGTTTTTAAAACATTTATTTAATGTTTTACAGTGGTTTTTGGGGTGATCTCCATTCATATATTTGACAGGTCTATCTGTCAAGTGTATGAAGGGCGATTCCCTTCTCCTATTGGCTCCCCATGGCCCACGTGATCCCAGGGACGCTTGCGAACTGCCTGCGCCTCTGGGATACGTGGGCCCTGTGCATTTCGAGTTTGGAGAGGCCCAGGAGCGGAAGGAAACGCACCTCGGGAGCCCTCAGGTAAGTTCGTAGAGATCAGAAAATACGGGCTAATATCTATGCAGACATCGATATATTAATAGTATTGAAATAAAAGTTTTCGTTATGAATTGTAATAGACCATCAGAGGGTAATGGTCAAGCTGACCTAAACGCTGATACTAATAAAAAAAACTAAATACCGCAACTTTACACACTTACTTATGTTCCAAAGTCTCAAACCTGACCTCAACCCACCTCCAACAGAGCGGGACAGGTGGTCTGCGACCAACACGCTCCCAGGAGGCTGGTTGGCCATTTAAATATTATAATGAGTCTGAGTGCCTCATATTTAACATGTTTTCCTGGTTTAACTCAGGCCGGCCGGGTTTCCCGGGCCTCAGGAAACCCGGCAGCGAAAGGGCGGCGAGGACTGCTTTATGGAAAAGGTAAGTGCCTTTTCAGCACAGCTTGTGGGCCAGGAGGAGCAGGACTGTGTCCCCCCGGACCCCCAAGCTTACCTTCTTCCCTGCACGCCATCAGACATCACATCCCTCCTCTCATCCAAAAAAAACCACCCCAGGGATTGGGGATTGGAACCCCCCCCTGCGATCGGGGATCAGACCCCATGGGATTGGAGATTGGGGACCCCCTCCCGGAATCTGACACCCCCACCCCCGCCTCGCAATGCTCCCACTAACGCAGAAGCAGGCTCCCTACCTGCTCCTGTGGCTGAGGCCTCCTCCAGAGTGTTCGCTGTCCGACAGGGAGCCACGCCTATCAATCAGGCTGGCTTGCGGGCGGGGACCCTGTTTATTAAAAAAGATGCTCGCTGCGAAGTCAAACTCCACCAAACTCCACTCCCGACCAAAACTTCCCCCCTTCCCCACCCCGCTTACGCAACGATTTTAATCCTAGTCGCTCAGCAGAAACCTGGCGGGCGGGCTGTTAAAATCGCCCGGGCTCTTCCCTGTCCTAAAGCCGCCATGATTGCAACATCTGCAATTTTAACCTGCTCTCCTGAGGCAGGCAGCGAGGACAGACACCCGGAGCCAACAGGTCCTTCTTAATATATGCATGTTGCAGCCTGATTACATCATTGAGACCCAACTGTAATTTTAACTCAGGCCTGAGTGGGGAATCTACCTGGAGTTAAAATCAGGGGGTGTGTGCAAGATTGATAGATTAGCAATACACTTCCTGCTTTGCATCAACTTATTTCAGTGCTGCAAGATGTGTCAAAATGGACCCACAGAAACCTGCAAATGATCTTGTGTCAGCTGTGGCTCAGTGGGTAGCGCACTCCCCTCTGGAATCAGAAGGTTTTGGGTTCAAGTCTAGTTCCAGGGACTTGAGCACATAAAGCTAGCCTGACACTCCAGTGCAGTGCTGAGGGAGTGCTGCATTGTCGGAGGTGCTGTCTTTCGGATGAGACGTTAAACCGAGGTCCCGTCTACACTCTCAGGTGGGCGTAAAAGATCCCATGGCACTATTTTGAAGAAGAGCAGGGGGAGTTCTCCCCGGTGTCCTGCCCAATATTTATCCCTCAACCAACATAACAAAAACAGATTATCTGGTCATTATCACATTGCTGTTTGTGGGTCCTTGCCGTGTGCAAATTGGCCTGCCGCATTTCCCAGATTACACATTACAACAGTGACTACAATTAAAAAAAAAGTACTTCATTGGTTGTAAAGCGCTTTGAGACGTCCGGTGGTCGTGAATGGCGTTATAGAACTGCAAGTCTTTCTTTTATCTTTGAAGTGGATGGTTTCTCAAATTCCGAGGCCATTACTGAGCCATTATTTCCCGATTGGGCAATAAATGTGCAAATAGGTTTTAAAATTTTATGTCACACAAAAGGAACTCGACTCTGTGGAGCTGAGAGGTACCTTTACAGCCCTTCTTGAATATTCTGATGCACTTCTCTAAACTCCTGAATAATAATTGATGCTTGATTCCTCGTTCTGAGTACAGTGAAAAGCTTTTAGCACCTACGTTTTCTTGTTAAAACTGTCACAGTGGCACAGATGCAACATCCTTCTTTATGGTGAATTTTTAGGTCGATAGCAATATAAAGGTTGCTTCATTAGCACCTTTACTGACTGAAATTCAAAAAAACTGATTCTGTCAACAGTACACCAGCTTCAATCTGCTGTGAACAGGTTTCAAAATTTGTGATAGAAAGATATAAAAAGAAAGACTCGCATTTCTATAGCGCCTTTCACAACCACCGGACGTCCCAAAGTGCTTTACAGCCAATGAAGTACTTTTGAAGTGCAGTCACTGTTGTAATGTAGGAAACGTGGCATGCAATTTGCGCACAGCAAGCTCCCACAGACAGCAATGTGAAAATGACCAAATCATCTGTCTTTTACGTCCACCTGAGAGAGCAGACGGGGTCTCGGTTTAACGTCTGATCCGAAAGACAGCACCGCCGACAGTGCGGCGCTCCCTCAGCACTGCACTGGGAGTGTCAGCCTGGATTATGTGCTCCAGTCTCTAGAGCGGGACCTGAACCCACAACCTGCTGGCTCAGAGGCGACTGAGCCACGGCTGACACTGTGCACCAATCTGTCCATAACTGTTTGACTGGAATTTATTTTCTAACAAAGAAAGTCACACCGGTTGCTAGGAGGATCACGGCACATGGGGCAAAATGACAGAAAATACAGCAGTCCCACCTTTGGTTGTTTTTTTTGATATCTTCACACTCTTTCCTTGGAGAACAGTGTGAAGCAGTGGGAGGATTCACAGGCTGAGGAACAGTCTGGTAGGGTGGCGCTGTCATCGCTTTCGTAACTTCCCAATCTTACCTTCGAGAGCAGTGTGGAGCAGTGGAAGGACTCCTGGCTGATAAACGGTCTGACAGGCCGTGACATGAACACTCCTTCCATGGCCGTGACCACCTTGGTACCAGCTGATGGGAGGGTGGGGGTGGGGGTCGGGGGAGGGGGGTCAGTCCTATACGGCGGGAGGGTTTTATGGGCACCCACAACCCATATGATGGGGGGGGTTGTTGCATCCACAACCCACCGGACACGAGATAACAGAGCATCGGCTTTTTGACGAATAAATGATAGTGTCAAACTGAGTCAAAATAAATCGAAAGAAAGAAAGAAGGACTTGCATTTCTATAGCGCCTTTCACAACCTCAGGACGTCCCAAAGTGCTTTACAGCCAATGAGGTATTTTTGAACTGTTGTAATGTAGGAAACGCGGCAGCCAATTTGCGCAATAATGGAACTACTTTGATGACGAAATGAAAAGGAAGAATGAAAATATATTTACTGGCTGCAGTTCCAAAAAGTACTTCATTGGCTGTAAAGCGCTTTGGGAGGCCCCGAGGTCATGAAAGGTGCTGTAGAAATGCAAGTTCTTTCTCTCTTTTTCTTCCCTTCTTTCATTCGGTTGAACTTTGCCCAGTACACAAAATCCGCTCGTCTAAGATCTTTAAGCTGGTATTCCACTCATCGCACTTCCTGTTTATCTCAAAGCTTCCCATCGCCTTTCTTTAATATACGATCGAAGCAAGTCAAAGGAGCAGCTTCCTCGGCTCACTGGCTGTCTCCAGGGGGGGAATACGGCAAGAACTTACACCGCGCGCCAGAGGCCGGATCGATTATTTCAGATGCGTTCGCAGTCGAGAAAGTAGGGCCTCCAAGGACTTCCGTTCAAATCAACGCTGATGACTTCCAACCAACTTCAGATGAAGGACAATAAAAAGCACTTGTGTACTAAAGAGCTTCCTGGGGACGCTCAGCACACTGGGATACGGTTTGCGTGCTGCATTGCAAAAAGTAGACCTGAGTTATGTAAATTCAGCTTAACGACCATCTACTGCCTCTGTATAAATCATTTGGGAGATTCTAATGCAGTAGTTAATTAAGAATGGTGAGGCCTCCTTTTTTTTTCTCCTCGTTGCACAAAAATCTGTTTCAGCAGTTTCGATCTCCGGACCTGCTTTGCATTTTAAAGTGAGTGAGATGGGCTGCTTGTAGTTGGCTTGCATGCATGAAATTCTCACGGTGAACATCAGCAAAGCACAACGCCCTCATGCATATCTAATGAGCATCATATATTCATCACACAGGCGTGCTAACATAAGAGCCATCAGTCTTTCAAATCTCAGATAGATTACATCAAAAAAATGTAGTACACTTGATATCAGTGATGGAGAGTGAGACTGATAAGGAAAAGTGCAGATAATAGCTATGCCTCATTTAGTTTCCTGCACATCAGGAGACTAAAAACATCCTTTGAAACTAGAATATGAAATGGCTTCCACTGCTGCTATTTTTTCTATTTTTTGGTTTACTAAAATGTAAAATATTTAAGGTAATTGGCAAAAGAACCAGAGGTGAGCGGAGGTGAATTTTTTTGACGGAGCGAGTGCATTTTTTATTACATTCAACTGAGCGAGCAGACGGGGCCCTCAGTTTAATGTCTCATCTGAAAGACGGCACATCTGACAATGCAGCACTCCCTCAGTACTCTCACTGGAGTGTCAGCCTAGCTTTAATGCGCTCAAGTCCCTGGAGTGGGATTTGAACCCACAACCTTCTGACCCAGAAGGCGAGTGCCCTACCCACTGAGCCACAGCTGACACTGGCAAAGCACCAGCGGGGAGATAAGGAGATTTTTTTTTAACGCGGCGAGTTGTTGTGATCTGGAATGCGCTGCTCAAAAGGGCGGTTGAAGCAGATTCAATAGTAACTTTCAAAAGGGAATTGGATAAATACTTGAAAAGGAAAAATTTGCAGGGCTATGGGGAAAGAGCAGGGGAGTGGGACTAATTGGAGAGCTCTTTCAAAGAGCCGGCACACGCACGATGGGCCGAATGGCCTCCTTCTGTGCTGTATGATTCTATGATTTTATTCTATGATTTGTTTGTATAATCTATAAGAAAGAAGCTTGCGAAATGCTTTACAGCCAATAAGTTATTTTTGAAGTGCATTCGCTAATGTTATGCAGGTGAATGCAGCAGCCAAGTGCATGGAAAGAGTGTATTTAGATGAGCACTTGAAACGCCATAGCACACAAGGCTACGGACCAAGTGCTGGAAAATGGGATTAGAATAGACAGGGCTTGATGACCGGCGCGGACACGATGGACCGAAGGGCCTCTTTCTGTGCTGTATAACTCTATGGGCTGGATTTTGAATCACCCATGGAGTCGGGTTTGGAGGCGTGTGGGGGGTTAAATTTGCGGGGTTTCCGACCCTATCCCGACTCCATCCCTTCCTCCACGCAATTTTGACATAATCAGTCGCGGGGTTCCCGATTCCGTCCCACCTCCAAGAGGCGGGAGAGGCCATTAAAGCCCTTAACAAGCTCTAAATTGGCTCTGTAATGCGATTTTGAAACGCTGTAGCTAGTTTAACCCTCTTCTGACGTGAAGCACGCCTGGTCGGAAACACTCCAGTGAAACCTGGCGGGAGCACAAGTGGATAGCTGACTATCAGCTGCAGGTGCACTATTACAACGGAGATGTGATGAAGGTAGTAGTAGTAGGTCTGAACATTGCCTCTGATGTTGCTGCACCCAGGACTTACTTGGCAAAAAATCTCTCTCTCTCTCTCTCTCTCTCTCTCTTTCTCTCTCTCTCTCTCTCTCTCTCTCTCTGTCCTTCCCCCACCCCCAATCCAGGTCCACTCACATCAAAAGCCAGGCAAGTCCTCTCTCACCAACAGTGTCTGAGACTAGGCAGTCGGTAATGATGACATCATCAGAGGCGACTTTCAGACTGAAAACACTAATTAGTTCATGGGTTCCCACATGCTCCAACTCAATTGCCCAATTAAGTGAAAATTGCATCAGGCACCCACATTAATCTGGAGTCCGGGGGGAAACACGAAATGCGGATGACACGACCCCAACCCGACCCCAAGACAAAATCCAGCCCTATGACTCTATGGGCTGGATTTTGATACTGGGGACGTGATGGAGGCGGGACTCCCACTTTTTGGGTTGTAGTCCCACCTCCATCGACTTGTGGCCAACCCACTGTATTTTCACTTGATTGACCCAGCGGGCTCAGCAGGCCAATTAAGGGCCACCCGGCAACAGGTGACGTCACAGATTGACATTTCATCTGTCAAGAGCTTTTGACAGATGAAATATCAGCGTTTGACAGCTCTGTGAAGCTGTCAAACACTGACAATCTGTCTTCTAACTTGAGTCCTTCCTCTCAGGCTGAGTTAGAAATCATCCCAGCACAGAAAGCAGAACACTGCAGTTTTTGACAAATCAACGGCCATTCTGCTTTCTGTGCCGGTCAGATTTCTGACTCCCGAAACCTGAAGGGCTGACACCTGCAGGAGGAAGTTAAGGTAAGTAAAACTTTTTTCCACACTTTACACTTACCTTACACACTTACCTCTGCACACATGCACCCATCACTCACCTGCCCACCGGACATATCGACCCCTCCAGCCCCTGCAGACCCACGGTCCGCCTCGCTAACTTGGCGTGGTTGGGACCTGTCGGGAAGCCCACATTTCAGCTTTTAAAATAGGGATCAGGCAAAAAACTGCCTGTTAACAGGCAGTTAATTGTCATCAATCCCCTTCCCGCCTCGGGGAGGCGGGTCCCAGCACAGGTCGGGTACCCGCCTCCAGCGAAACTGGCATGGAGGTGGGTTGGGGGCGGGATGGGTTCGGGACCCCGGAATCTGCAACTTTAACACCCCACACTGCTCCAAACCCGCCTCCACGGGTCAATAAAAATCCAGCCCTATGACTCTACTCTATTTCACTGACAGCAAGTGGGATGAATGACCAGTTACATCTGTCTTTTTGGTGCTGTTTGAGGGAAGAATGTTAAGTGGGACACCAGGGGGACTCTCTGCTCTGGTGCCACGGGATCTTTTGCATCCACCTGAACTGTCAAACAGTCTAAAGTCTCACATCCACAATAATACCTCTGCCAGTGCAGGACTCACTTAATGGAGTATAAAAGTAGGGAATTCCTGTTACAACTGTACAGGAAGTTGGTGAGACCACACCTGGAATACTGCATACAGTTTTGGTCTCCTTATTTAAGGAAGGATATACTTGCATTGGAGGCAGTTCAGAGAAGGTTCACGAGATTGATTCCGGAGATGAAGGGGTTGTCTTATGAAGAAAGGTTGAACAGGTTGGGCCTATACTCATTGGAGTTTAGAAGAATAAGAGGGGATCTTATTGAAACATATAAGATTCTGAGGGGGCTCGACAGGGTGGATGCAGAGAGGATGTTTCCCCTCGTGGGGGAATCTAGAACTAGGGGGCATAATTTCAGAATAAGGGGAAACCCTTTTAAATCGGAAATGCGGAGAAATTTCTTCTCTCAGAGGGTCATGAATCTTTGGAATTCTCTTCCCCAGAGAGCTGTGGAGGTTGTGTCATTGAATATATTTAAGGTGGAGATAGACAGATTTTTGAACGATAAGGGAGTCAAGGGTTATGGGGAGCAGGCAGGGGAAGTGGAGTTGAGGCCAAGATCAGATCAGCCATGATCTTATTGAATGGCGGAGCAGGCTCGAGGGGCCAAATGACCTACTCCTGCTCCTACGTCTTATGTTATTAATACTACATTGAAGTGTCAGCCTAGATTATCATAAATTCAGGTCTGCCACAGGTAACTACTTGAGGTAAGTGGTGGCAGTCGCTCCCTTAAGAGGGACATATGGGCCAAATGGCTTCCTTCTGTGCTGTATAATTCTATGATTCTATGGGGGGAAAATTTGGTATCTCCCATTTTGGGCCGCTAATATTGGTCAGGCGCAAACATTAGCGCCCGGCGCAAATTATCACCGGTGACCGGGAAATTTGTCTCCAGCGCCCCTGGAGGTGATTTGAGCGCTAAATCAAGCGCTACACACCTCTCTTAGGGCGCTAACGTCGGGGAGCCAGGCGCTACCTCGGAACGCTACAAAAGCTGAGGCGCTGTCAATTACCTTGTACTCAGAAAGTATGGCGCCGTCCAGTTCTTAAAGGGGAGGGTCCATCATGCTGCCCAGCACAGAATGTACTCTGGGTGGGGGACTTCAATGTCCATCACCAAGAGTGGCTCGGTAGCACCACTACTGACCGAGTCCTGAAGGACATAACTGCCAGTCTGGGCCTGCGACAGGTTGTGAGAGAACTAACACGAGGGCAAAACCTACTTGACCTTGTCCTCACCAATCTACCTGTCGCAGATGCATCTGTCCATGACAGTATTGGTAGCAGTGACCACTGCACAGTCATTGTGGAGACGAAGTCCCATCTTCACACTGAGGACACCCTCCATCGTGTTGTGTGGCACTACCACTATGCTAAATGGGATAGATTCGGAACAGATCTAGCAGCTCAAAACTGGGCATCCATAAGGCACTGTGGGCCATCAGCAGCAGCAGAATTGTATTCCACCATAATCTGTAAGCTAATGGCCAGGCATATCCCTCACTCTACCATTACCACCAAGCCAGGGGACCAACCCAGGTTCAATAAGGAGTGTAGAAGAGCATGCCAGGAGCAGCACCAGGCGTACCTAAAAATGAGGTGCCAACCTGGGGAAGCTGCAACACAAGACTGCATGCATGCTAAAAAGCGGAAGCTGCATGTTATAGACAGGGCTAAGCGATCCCACAATCAACTGATCAGATCAAAGCTCTGCAGTCCTGCCACATCCAGTCGTGAATGGTGGTGGACCATTAAACAACTAACGGGAGGAGGAGGCTCCATGAATATCCCCATCCTCAATGATGGTGGAGCCCAGCATGCGAGTGCAAAAGACAAGCTGAAGCGTTTGCAACCATCTTTAGCCAGAAGCGCCGAGTGGATGATCCATATCGGCCTACTCCCGAGGTCCGCTACCATCACAGAAGCCAGTCTTCAGCCAATTCGATTCACTCCACGTGATGTCAAGAAACGGCTGAGCGCACTGGATATAGCAAAGGCTATGGGCCCTGACAACATCCCGGCTATCGTGCTGAAGACTTGTGCTCCAGAACAAGCTGCGCCTCTTGCCAAGCTGTTCCAGTACAGCTTCAACACTGGCATCTATCCGACAATGTGGAAAACTGCCCAGATATGTCCTGTCCACAAAAAGCAGGACAAATCCAACCCGGCCAATTACCGCCCCAGTCTACTCTCAATCATCAGCAAAGTGATGGAAGATGTCATCGATAGTGCTATCAAGCTGCACTTACTCACCAATAACCTGCTCACTGATGCCCAGTTTGGGTTCCGCCAAGACCACTCGGCTCCCGACCTCATTACAGCCTTGGTCCAAATTCCAGAGGTGAGGTGAGAGTGACTGCCCTTGACATCAAGGCAGCATTTGACCGAGTGTGGCATCAAGGAGCCCTAGTAAAACTGAAGTCAATGGGAATCAGGGGGAAAACTCTCCACTGTCTGTAGTCATACCTAGCACAAAGGAAGATGATTGTAGTGGTTGAAGGTCGATCATCACAGCCCCAGGACATCGCTGCAGGAGTTCCTCAGGGCAGTGTCCTAGGCCCAACCATCTTCAGCTGCTTCATCAATGACCTTCCCTCCAACAATCGGTCAGAAATGGGGATGTTCGCTGATGACTGCACAGTGTTCAGCGCCAGATAATGAAGCAGTCCATGCCCGCATGCAACAAGACCTGGATGATGTTTAGGCTTGGGCTGTTAAGAGGCAGGTAACATTCGTGCCACAGAAGTGCCAGCCAATGACTATCTCCAACAAGCAAGATTCTAACCACCTCCCATTTGACATTCAACGGCATTACCATCGCCGAATCCCCCACCATCAACATCCGGGGGTCACCATTGAGCAGAAAATTAACTGGACCAGCCACATAAATACTGTGGCAACAAGAGCAGGTCAGAGGCTAGGTATTCTGCAGCGAGTGTCTCACCTCCTGACTCCCCAAAGCCTTTGCACCATCTACAGGCACAAGTAAGGATTGTGATGGAATACTCTCCACTTGCCTGGATGAGTGCAGCTCCAACAACACTCAAGAAGCTTGACACTATCCAGGACAAAGCAGCCCGTTTGATTGGCACCCCATCCACCACCTTAATTATTCACTCCCTCCAGCACCACGTCGTGGCTGCAGTGTGTACCATCTACAAGATGCACTGCAGCAACTCGCCAAGGCTTCTTCAGCAGCACCTCCCAAACCAGTGACCTCTTCCACCTAGAAGGACAAGGGCAGCAGGCGCATGGGAACACCACCACCTCCAAGTTCCCCTCCAAATCACACACCATCCTGACTTAGAAGTATATCGGCCGATCCTTCATCGTTGCTGGCTCAAAACCCTGGAACTCCCTCCCTAACAGCACTGTGGGAGTACCTTCACCACATGGACTGCAGCAGTTCAAGAAGGCAGCTCACCACCACCTTCTCAAGGGCAATTAGGGATGGGCAATAAATGCTGACCTTGCCAGCGATGCTCAGATCCCATCAGCGAATAAAAAAAAACCCCTGCTCATTGAAGCGTTTGACCTGGGCCTGCAAGGAGGTGCAAATCTTCAACAACAATTATCATGGCTACTCAGAGGCCAGGGAGAGAGCTCGCCGGTTTAGCAACCAGGCATTGGTGGCTCTGGTTGGTGCTGTGGAACGCCGACGGGCAGTGCTGTTTCCAGACACTGGCAGGAGGCCATTGCCCCGGGAGTTTACAAGGGTGTGGAGGGAAGTTGCCCAGCACGTTTCACCCAGGAGCCTGGTCCAAAGGACGCATACGCAGTGCCGTAAGAAGTGCAATGACCTCACTCATGGTCAGTAGATGCATGAAATACCTCTGCATCCTACCATCTCAAACTCACTCTGTGCATAGATGGTGTAAAGTCCCAAATCCCCAACAACTATGCCCATCTACTAAAAGTCACATCCACATCCCACACCTTGCAGACATTAACGGCTATTTCACTTTGGTAGGCACATCTGCCAAACACGTGGCTGCACACTCACTCACACGCTGTCCTTTTTCTTGCAGGCCAAGCTTTCACATAACCGGAGGGAGCAACATTGCATGGGAGGAGGTCAGGCGGAGTTGCACCCCCTCACACAGCTGGAGGAGCGAGTTCACAGACTCATCGGCAGTCATGTCGTGGCCGCTGAGGCACTAGGAGAGGTCGACCCTCTTGGGGACAGGAACGGTATGTTCATCATCTTTATCTCCTCTCTCATACCACTTCCCCCTCACAACACCAGCCTTTTACACGTTCAATCTAACTATACTGTCTCCAGTACTTGCTCCCTTCCTGCCCCCCGCTGCCCTCACGCTAAAGCCACTCTTGTACCTTCCTGCTTTCAGATAGTGGGCCTCCAGCTGACCAGCCTGTCCCTCAGCCTCCCAGTGGCAGTGACGCGCCAGAGGAGGAGGAAGACGAAGCCTGCGCCTCACCGCCTGTGTCTCCCAAGGCGACACTTCCGACACTGGGGCCACGCGTTCACTGGAGGGGAGCAGGGGATTTGGATCTGATCTGGGTGAAGATCCGGGACCCAGCGGGCTGCAGCAATGCCATGGAGGAAGGGAAGCTTGGAGGCCATCTCCCCGGAGGGTGAATGCGTGCACGAGTTCTGCTGCACAGGACTCGGATGAGGACCTCGACATGGCGGCCATGAATACTTAGGCAATGAGCATACATACTGAGCTCATGGGTGCAATGGCCAGGGTGTCCGACAGCATGGATGCACTGGCTAGGAGCGTAGAGGAGTCTGTCGCCAGCACAGCTGTCATCTGTGTGCAAACCCTTGAACCCATTCTTGCCTCATTGCAGAGGATGGTTGAATTGCAGGGAGACTGTGAGGTGCCAAAGCCCATGCTGCGTGTAATGGGTCAGGTGGCAGCACCTATTGCAGCACAGGCCGAGGCAATGCAATGGATTAGTGCTGGAATCGAGTCATTGGCTGGTGCCATCCAGTCTCAGACTGCTCTCATGCAGTCTCAGATTCATGTCACGCAAGCACTGACTGCTGCCATTCTCGTTGGGTCGCCCACAGTCCACCGGGGATCTCACAGTACCACAGCAGGCCAGCAATCTGTGCTCCAGCAGATTGCTCCGGATGCTGAGGTTCTGCCCCAGGGAAGTGGCAGTGTGTCGGTTGAGCAGGAAGGTGCTGTCCTCTCTCAGGATGACAGGATTCCTGCTCCCACCACTACCACTTCCCCATTGCACTTGCCACAGCCTGTAACACAGCCAGCCCAGACTGCTGCCGCCCATACTGAGTTGGTGCAGCCTGCAGCCGGGCCCTCCAGGGCCAGAGCTGTTCGAGGGCGACCTTCAAGGCCATCTGCAGTCTCTGGATCCAGCATTCAGCAGCCTTCCACCAGCCTTGCTGCAGCCATTGAGGCCACATTACGGAGGAGCAGTAGGGTGGGAAGGGGGGGAAGTGCGAAGGCGAGGGAGATCATTCTCGAAGGGCGAATTACTAAAAATGCTTTTCAAATGGGGGGAATGTTTGTCTCAAAGTTGGATGTTTATGTTAATATATTGTTCACGCTGTTAAGACTTATCTCGATGTGGTAAGAATGAGTTTTGTTTGTTAATGAATTGTTGTCTTTGTTTTTATTGGTTGTGCTTAATAAGACACAGTTCAGAAAAATATTTTTTTTTATTGAAACATTACGGGGTAGAAATTAGGTCGCGCCCCATTTGGGGCGCAAATATCGTCTGGACGCAAATATTAGCGCCTGGCGCTAATTATCGGCACTGACTGGAAACTTCACTTTTACCGCCCCGGGAGGTGAGTGGAGCGCTAAAGCAGGCGCTGCACACCTGTCTTAAGGCGCAAAGGCCAAGGAGTGAGGCGCTAACTCAGAGCGCTGGCGAAGCTCATGTAATGTCAGTCAGCAATGGAACACACACACAATGGCACGGGCCAGTTCTTAAAGGGGATGGTTAATCTTGCTTTCCATCCACATCCTGTTCATTGCAGCCTTGAATCTCGGCCTGGAGAGACTTGCACATCAAATGTGCTGGAAAGAACAATGGAGAGTACCAGGCAAAGAGCTCAGAGTGCAGCTCCCACAGTCTCTGCTAAATCGATACAAGGAATGGCAAATCAAAATGAACCTGCAAAGTGCTGCTCAGTACCCAAAACTCCTTCCCACAACGTTGAATCTCTCCAGAAGTCTCTTCCTCTCTCTCTCAGAATGCGTAGTTCAAAAATGCCACCAACAATAAAAGACAGGAAGAGGCCCCCTTTAAATAGCGCCTCCCCCAGCCCAACAGCGATTGATAGCGTTCCAGTCTTCTGGTCGTTGCTAGCGTCAGGCGGTAAGGCAGGGGGCGCCACTCAATTTCCGCTCCGGGGCGCCACAAGGGCGTTGCACCATGGAATGACGTCACAATCTGCGCGCGCAGGTGGTCGCAGCGGTAAGTTTTAGCGCCACCGCACAATCTCAAGTTAAGTTCTCGAGCGGCGCAAACATCGCTGCGCCCGGGCGTTAGCGGCTTTGCGCCCCATTAGCGCCCTCTTAAGGCGCTAACGGGAGGCGCAACCAACTGAATTTTTACCCCTACAACTTTGCTCATTTTACTCATTGGAGCATTGCCCGGTAATAGGGGCTGCGGGATGCTTGCGATGATGTGCTTGTTCATCCCAAAAGCCATCTTCTCTGTCATTCGTTAGAAGCGATGTCTTATCAGACGTTCACAGACGGCCGGTGCAGAAGCAACATTGAGCACCTCCCTCCCACGTTGTGGCTGCTCATCCTCCTCTTCATCCTCTTCCTCTGCCTCCTCCTCCTCCTCCTCTCCCTCTTCCTCCTCCTGAGGTGGTTCACCAATCCCTGATTGCAATGGCTGGGTCCTCAGAATTGCGAGGTTGTGAAGCATGCTGCGCACATCAATGAAAAGCGATACTCGATCGGAGAGTACTGCAGGGCTCCTCCAGAGTGGTCAAGACACCGGAACTGTTGTTTCAGCACGCCGATCGTCTGCTCAATGATGTTCCTGGTGGTGCTATGGCTCTCATTGTATGCGAGCTCAGCAGGAGTGTTGGGGTTACGGAGCGGTGTCATCAGTCAGGTGCAGAGTGGATAACCCTTGTCCCCGAGGAGCCAGCCACGAGGTTCAAGCGGTGGTTGGAAGAAGTCTGGGACACCAGTCTGGCGCACGATGAAAGCATCGTGGCTACTGCCAGGATAGCGGGCATTGACGGCAAGGATGCACTGTCTGTGGTCGCACACCGACTGAACATTCAGAGAGTGGAAACCTTTGCGGTTGCAGAACACCTCTGAATTTTCATGAAGTGCCAGCAATGCCACATGCGTGCAGTCAATGGCGCCCTGAACCATAGGGAAGCCCGCTATCCTAGCGAAGTCGCATGCGCGTTCACGCTGTTTGTCCCGGGTCATGGGGATAGAGATGTACTCCCTTCTCCTTTTGTAGAGAGCATTTGTCACCTCCCGGATGCAACAATGGACGGCGAACTGGGAGATGTTCGCAATATCCCCTGTTGAAGCCTGGCATAGAAATTTAGAGCCACCGTCACCTTCACTGCCACCGACAGAGAGGTCATGGTCCTGAGCTGAGGCTTGAGCTCCGGTTGCAGGAGGTGGCAGAGCTCAGTGACCACCTCCTTGCTGAAGCGGAGCCTTCTGAAACACTGCTTCTCGGACAGATGGATATATGAGAATGGCTCCCGGAATACCCAGGGAGAGTAAGGTCTCCTGTACAGAGCCCTGTTGGCCCTCCTCCCTCTGGTCCCGTTTTCCACTCTCTCTCTCCGCCTCCGCTGCCACCGATGGTGAGGCTGGAGGACGAGGCCCCGTGCCAGGACAGCCCCATTTAATCTTCTAAATGTGGTAGTAATAAAGCTGACAGAAATGGGAACCTGAAAAGTCTTGCTGAGGAACAAAACTCCTCGTAGGACAGCGTTAAATGTCTCCAGACGCCTCTCTCCCTCTCTCAACCTGCGTATGCAGACTATTTTGCCGACAGGAAAAAGCAGGAAGCACACGCCTTTAAATAGCGCTCCCCCAGCTCCCAGCCGACTGCAAAACGTCCCCCTCTACCTGTCGTTCCTAGCACCAGGCGCTGAGGCAGGAGGGCGAGAATCAATTTCCGGTCTGGGGCGCTACCGGGGTGATACGCGCTTCGATGACGTCATGATCTCTGGGTGCAGGAGATCGTGGCGGTAGTGTTTAGCGCCGCCGCAAACTGCCAGGCCAATTTCGCGGGCAGCGCTAAAATCGCCATGCTTAGACGGTAAGCCGTTTGCGCCCCCCGGAGACGCTAACAGGAGGCGCTAACCAAGCAAATTTTTCCCCCTATTATTCTAACTGGATCTCTAAATTGGCTGTGTGTACATTATTACATATAACCATGCTAATGACATTAGGATATGTATGTGTTCCAGTCAGTAAAGCATAGAGAATAGATTTGTTTTAGGTAAGGTTATCAAGGGATATGAGTCAAAAACAGGTAAATGGAGTTGAGGTACAAATCAGCCATGATCTAATAAGAACATAAGAATTAGGAGCAGGAGTTGGACATTCGGCCGCTCGCGCCTCCTCCGCCATCCAATAAGATCATGGCTGAACTTCTGCCTCTTTTTTGCCCGCTCCCCATATCCCTTGATTTCTCAGGAGTCCAAAAATCTATTGATCTCAGCCTTGAATATACTCAACGACTGAGCCTCCACAGCCCTCTGGGGTAGAGAATTCCAAAGATTCACCACCCTCTGAGTGAAGAAATTCCTCCTCCGCTCAGTCTTAAAAGCCCAGCCCCTTATCCTGAGACTGTGACCCCAAGTACTAGACTCTCCAGCCATTGAATAGCGGAACAGGCTCGAGGGTCTGAATGGCCTCCTCCTGTTCCTATGAGAAAGTGCCAAAAGCTATGACTAGTTCGCAACTGAATCTGTTGAATTAGCAATGTGCAGTCCTGTCAGTTCTAAATAAGAGGCAATTCCTTTTTCCAACCAGTCTGATTGTGCATTTTCCTGATGTTAGCAAACACATTTACATTCATTTATAGTCTGGGCATAAAGTAATAATTTAATTCTGAAACCATGATCAAATTCTGTTTTTCTTTTAATTAATCATACCTCGGATGCGAGTGAATTACAAGTTGCTCCAAAGAACCTTTTTAATTCCGTCGAGCTTTTACCAATGCATAACATACAGCACGTATTTCTGTTGGGAATTAGAAAAATGATGACAGTGGCAAGTTTCGTGTGTGATATAGTCTAACTTGGAAATATAACCGAAAGCTGCTGAGGAGGAAAGGTCTGAAATCCACTGCCGGAATTCACTGTACACCGTTTCCATTAATGTCAATGATGCTCATGTTTTCTCAGGGCTAGACAGTGATGAAGGTTCCCTGCATTCGGGATATAGATCACTTCTGAGCCTGCAGTTCACAGACTGCTTGCTACCCCTACATTGTCCCGATAGTTACACTTAACGTCTTCCAGATGGCTAATGCTTTTGTGCGACGCATCTCCAGCTTACATTTCACTTTTAAACAGAGACATTAAATGCAACATCATCTCATAACGTCTTTCGGTTAAGGGTGGAGGATGTGCCTGCACCCAATTCACTTCTTAAAATTGACTTCGTGCAAGTCAAAAGAAGAGGGTCAGAGAGTGTCGGAAGATGGTTCTTCTTAATGGAAAATATGTTGTTATTAAAAGTACCAAACATCTTTAAAGATCCAGAGTTGGACTACTTGGAAAAAGAACCAAAGGCGACATGAAGAAAACATTTTTTATGCAGTGAGTGGTTAGGATCTGGAATGCACTGCCTGAAAGGGTGGTGAAGGCAGTTTCAATCGTGGCTTTCAAAAGGGAATTAGATAAGTACCTAAGGGGAAAAAAATTTGCAGGGCTACGGTGAAAAGGCGGGGGAGTGGGACTAGCTGAAGTGCTCTTGCAGAGAGCGGCACGGGCTCGACGGGCCGAATGGCCTCCTTCTGTGCTGTAACCATTCTATGATTCTATGATACTTAGGATGTTGGTGTTCATTTAGAAACATTTGGGTATTTCTTTCGAGTTTTGAGCATGAGCAATTTATTTATTGAATAGAATCTACAGCACAGACACAGGCCATTCGGCCCAACTGGTCCATGCCGGTGTTTATCTCCACACGAGCCTCCTCCCACCCTACTGCATCTCACCACATTAGTATATCCTTCTATTCCTTTCTCCCTCATGTGTTTATCTAGCCTCCCCTTAAATGCATCTACGCTATTCGCCTCAACCACTCCCCGTGGTAGCGAGTTCCACATTCTCACCACTCTCTGAGTAAAGAGGTTTCTCCTGAATTCCCGATTGGATTTATTGGTGACTGTCTGATATTTATGGCCCCAAGTTTGGTCTCCCCCACAAGTGGAAATATTTTCTCTATGTCTAGTTGGTTGTCTAGAAGGTTATGTTCTCAATAACGCTTCACAAAAATTGGACATCTAGCCTAATAAATGAGACCTAATGAGGGTGGTTATGGGATAAAAGTAACATGTTAGCCTAGCAACTACTGTTGCCAACAACAATGCCTTCCCATGAAATATTAAAACCCATCCTGATAATCCAGTAATCTCAGAGAGTGGTGAGAATGTGGAACTCACTACCACAGGGAGTAGTTGAGGCGAATAGCATAGATGCATTTAAGGGGAAACTGGATAAGCACATGAGGGAGAAAGGAATAGAAGGATATGCTGATAGAGTGCGATGAAGAGGGGTGGGAGGAGACTCGTGTGGAGCATAAACACCTGCATGGACCAGTTGGGCCGAATGGCCTGTTTCTGTGCTGTACATTCGATGTGTTAAATAAATTGTTCCTGATGAAAAATCCAAAGAAAGACACAAATGTTTCTAAATGATCACCAACATCCTAAATAGTCCAACAGATGTTTGATACTTTAATCACAACATATTTTCCATTAAGAAGAACCATCTTCAGACACTCTCTGACACTCTTCTTTTGACTTGCATGAAGTCAATTTTAATCTAGCCTTTGTTAACATAGTGGACAGGGGAACGTGAAACACACGTGTTAAATGTGCATCCATTAATATCACCATCAGTCATTTCTAGGCTGTGCTAACCAAGGAGGTTGTGAACAATGTTCCCTGTAAGCTGTGCTTTGTTCTGCGTGGCCTGTTTCTTTTAGTTAGCGGTTCTTTTAAATTTGATTCACCAGAAATGCTAAACATTCTTCTCATCTTTTCAGGTGCTGAGTATCTGAAAGAAAAACTTGCATTTCTATCGCGCCTTTCACGACCTCAGGACATCCCAAAGTGCTTTACAGCCAATGAAGTATTTTTGAAGTGTAGCCACTGTTGTAATGTCGGAAACGCGGCAGCCAATTTGCGCACAGCAAGATCCCACAAACAGCAATGTGATAATGACCAGGTAATCTGGTTTTTAGTGATGTTGGTTGAGGGATAAACGTTGCCCAGGACACCGGGGAGAACTTCCCTGCTCTTCTCCAAAATAGTGCCTGTGGGATCTTTTCCGTCCACCCGAGAGAGCAGACGGGGCCTCGGTTTAACGTCTGATCCAAAAGACGGCACCTCCGATAGTGCCGCACTCCCTCAGTACCGCACTGGGGTGTCAGCCTAGATTTTTGTGCTCAAGTCTGTGGAGTGGGACTTGCACCCCACAACCTTACTGCCTTGGAGGTGAGAGAGTGCTACCCACTGAGCCACGGCTGACGCTCAGTATATATCCAAAGCCTTGAGATTACATTCCTGGAGTTAGGGCAAGATAGAGAGAGGAACCAAAAAGCTTAAAGAGTAAATGCTGGGGGAGAGGTAGGGACAACTAAAGTCAAAGCTCCCTGGATGACGAAAGAGATAGAGAATATGATGAAGCAGAAAAAGAGCGCGTATGACAGATGTCAGGTTGCAAATACATCTGAGAATCAGGCTATATATAGAAAGGTCAGAGGAGATGTGAAAAAGAAAATAAGAGGGGCAAAGAGAGGATATGAGAATAGAATGACAGCTAACATAAAAGGTAATCCAAAAGTCTTCTAACAGCATATAAATAGTAAAAGGGAAGTAAGAGGAGGGGCTGGGCTGATTAAAGGCCAAAAAGGAGACCTATGCATGGAGGCAGAGGGTATGGCTGAGGTACTAAATGAGTACTTTGCGTCTGTCTTCACCAAGGAAGAGGATGCTGCCATAGACATAGTGAAAGAGGAGGTAGTGGAGACACTTGATAGGATAAAAATTGATAAAGCAGAGGTATTAGAAAGGCTGGCTGTACTTAAACTAGATAAATCACCAGGAGCAGATGGGATGCATCCTAGGATGCTGAGGGAATTGAGGGCGGAAATCGCGGAGGCACTGGCCATAATATTCCAGTCTCCTTAGCTACTGGGGTGGTGCCAGAGGACTGGACAATTACAAATGTTACACCACTGTTCAAAAAAGGGTGTAAGGATAAACCGAGCAACTACAGGCCAGTCAGTTTAACCTCAGTAGTGGGGAAGCTTTTAGAAACAGTAATCAGGGACAAAATTAACAGTCACTTGGATAGCTGTGGATTAATTAAGGAAAGCCAGCATGGATTTGTTAAAGACAAATCATATTTAACTAACTTGATCGAGTTTTTTGCTGAGGTAACAGAGAGGGTTGCTGAGGGTAATGCGGTTGACGTGTTGGACATGGATTTCCAAATGGCGTTCGACAAAGTGTCACATAATAGGCTTGCCAGTAAAGTTGAAGCCCATGGAATAAAAGGGAAGCATGGATACGAAATTGGCTAAGTGACAGGAAACGGAGAGTAGTGGTGAACGGTTGTTTTTCAGACTGGAGGAACGTATACAGTGGTGTTCCCCAGGGGTCAGTTCTAGGACCACTGCTTTTCTTGCTATATATTAATGACTTGGACTTGGGTGTACAGGACACAATTCCAAAATTGGAAGTATAGTGAACAGTGAGGAGGAGAGTGATAGTCTTCAGGAAGACATAAACAGGCTGGTGAAATGGGCGGACACGTGGCAGATGAAATTTAACACAGAAAAGTGTGAAATTATACATTTTGGTAGAAAGAATGAGGAGAGGACATATAAACTAAATGGTACAATCCTACAGGGGGTACATGAACAGAGAGACCTGGGGTATATGTGCACCATTCGTTGAAGGTGGCAGGGCAGGTTGAGACAGCCATTAAAAAGGCTTACATCCGGGATCCTGGGCTTCACAAATAGAGGTGTCGAGTACAAAAGTGTGAAAATTATGATGAACCTGTATAAAATACTGGTTCGGCCCCAACTGGAATATTGTGTCCAATTCTGGGCACTGCACTTTAGGAAGGATGTAAAGGCCTTAGAGATGGTGCAGAAAAGATTTACGAGAATGATTCAAGGGATGAGGGACTTCAGTTACATTGATAGACTGGAGAAGCTGGGGTTGTTCTCCTTAGAGCAGAGAAGATTGAGAGGAGATTTGATAGAGGTGTTCAAAATCATGAAAGGTCTGGACAGAGTAGATAGAGAGAAACCGTTCCCATTGGCAGAAGGGTCGAGAACCAGAGGACACAGATTTAAGGTGATTGGCAAAAGAATCAAAGGTGACGTAAGAAAAAACTTTTTTATGCAGCGAGTGGTTAGGATCTGGAATGCACTACCTGAAAGGGTGGTGGAGGCAGATTCAATCTTATCTTATAAAAGGGAGTTGGATAAGCATCTGAAGGAAAAAAAAATTGCAGGGCAACGGGGAAAGGGCGAGGGATTGGGACTAGCTGAGAGTCGACATGGGCTCGATGGGCCAAATGGCCTTATTCCGTGCTGTAACCATTCTATGATTCTATGAAAAATTAAAGAAGAAAAGTGTTTGAAAAAGGAACACAACAAAAGAGAAGGGGGTGGGGTGTGAGTGAAACAGAGAAAATAAAAGCAGACAAACAAGAGAAGAAGTATGCATATATTGACCTGTAAAATGCTTAATAGGAAGACAGGAGACGGTTAAATGGCTGAAGTGATAATATCAATTTGTGCATAGCAAGCTCCCACAAACAGCAATGAGATAATGACCGGATAATCCTGTTTTAGTGATGTTGTTTGAGGGCTATGTATTGGCCGGGACACCGGGGAGAACTCCCTTGCTCTTGTTAGCGGCCCTCCTGGCCACCATACAGCTGACGATGTATCTATGACAGGCAACATCTGGTTTGGGAATTCTGTAAGCTTTAACGTACTGTTGGCAATATTAGCAATCTACCGCTAATGACTTTACTCTGTCCGCTATTTTGACAGAGGCATTAACTATTTATTTCAAGTGGTTTAGTAGCTCCATTAAAATAGTGGACTGAGAAATGCCTACAAATTTTTGCTAAGTGTTTGCCTGCTATTATCTCCAACAATAAATTCCAGGGTTATGAATACCCTTGTCATCCTGGCCAACAGCAAAATAGTCCACCTAAAATCGCTGTGACATATTTCCTGGATTTATTGTTACAGCAGATTCCAGCTTTTGTAGAGACTCCCTTGATTTAAACTTCCTCGAGAGAACAATATGCACTCGCTACCTAACAGCACTGTGGGAGTACCTTCACCACACGGACTGCAGCGGTTCAAGAAGGCGGCTCACCGCCACCTTCTCAAGGGCAACTCGGGGAACGGACAATAAATACCGGCCTTGCCAGCGACGCCCACACCCTGAGAATGAATTAAAGGAAAGGACCCAGGGATCATCGAGCGAGATTCTCCTGGCCGTGATATAATCTGTCCAACAACTGTGTGGTTCTAAAGCAAAATACTGCAGATGCTGGAAATCTGAAATGAAAACAGAAAATGCTGGAAATACTCAGCAGGTCAGGCAGCATCTGTGGAGAGAGAAACAGGAGTTAACGTTTCAGGTCGATGACCTTTCATCAGAACTGGAAAAAAGTTAGAGATGTAACAGTTTTTAAGCAAGTGCAGGGGCAGGTGGGAGGGGAGGAAAGAACAAAGGGGAAGGTCTGTGATAGGATGGAGGCAAGAGTGATTAAATGACAAAAGGAAAGTTGGTGCAAGGCAAAAGTGGGGTGGTAATGGGACAAGTAAAGAAACAAAAGATGGGTCTAGCAGAGGTATGAATGGTTACAGCAGAATAGCAGAGGGAAAGGGAAGCGTGGACAATCTGTCAAGGCGGAGAGGGTTAATGTGGCTCGGGAATGTGGTGGAAGGAAGGCGGGTAGACTCCAGGGGTGCGGACCACCCCACCAACCATGTACCGAGAGGGGTTCCCCCACTCCAAGCATCGGCCCACATCACCTCCACTCTCAACTCTGTCACCAATGCAGTTGACCCAATTCCTTACCGAGGTTATCATTGTTACTGTGAACTTCACTCTGTCATTTTTTATTAGACAGCTGTGAGCTGTTCATTTATTCTTCAACTTTCCGGCTGAAGCTAAATTGGTTGAAGCTTAATCCCCGGCGCTGACCATGTCATAATCTCGCTGCGTGTTTCTCTTAGCATTGCCTTGTTTGGGAGAGGTGGGTGGAGAAGGAAGGACACCGATGTGCGATGAAATGGGGGGGGGGGTATAGTTAATACTGAGGAGGACTGCAACAAAAGGCAAGAAGATGTTAACATAATTACCGAATCGGCAATTAAATGGCAAATGAATTTCAATATCGATCAGTGTGAGTGAGCTGGTGTATTTTTGTAGGAGGAATAAGGAGGCCACATACTGCTTGGAAAATAAGAGTTGAAGTACGGTAGAGGAGCAAAGGGATCTAGGGATACAGATTCGCAAATCACTAAAAGTAGTGACACAGGTTAATAAGGCCATAAAAATGCAAGCAAAGCACTAGGGTTCATTTCTAGAGGGATAGAATTGAAAAACAGAGACATTGGGCTGGATTTTCAATCACCCGTGGAGTCGGGTTTGGAGGCGTGTGGGGGGTTAAAATTGCAGATTCGGGGGTCCCGACCCCATCCCGCCTCCAACCCGCCTCCATGCCAGTTTCGCTGGCAGCGGGTACCCGACCTGTGCTGAGACCCGACTCTCCGAGGCGGGAAAGGGATTAGTGACAATTAACTGCCTGTTAACAGGTAGTTAACAGGCAGTTTTTTGCCTAAACTCTATTTTAAAAGGTGAAATGTGGGCTTCCCGACAGGTGGCAACCACGCCAAGTTATCGGGGCGGACCGTGGGTCTGCAGGGGTTGGAGGGGTCGATATGTCCGGTGGGCAGGTGAGTGATGGGTGCATGTGTGCAGAGGTAAGTGTGTAAGGTAAGTGTAAAGTGTGGGAAAAAGTTTTACTTACTTTAACTTCCTCCTGCAGGTGTCAGCCCTTCAGGTCTCGGGAGTCAGAAATCTCACCGGCACAGAAAGCAGGAAAGCCGTGGGTCTGTCAAAAACTGCAGCCTTCTGTTTTCTGTGCTGGAATGATTTCTAACTCAGCCTGAGAGGAAGGACTGAAGATAGAAATCATATTGTCAGTGTTTGACAGCTTCACAGAGCTGTCAAACGCTGATATTTCATCTGTCAAAATCTCTTGACAGATGAAATGTCAGTCTGTGACGTCACCTGTTGCCGTGTGGCCCTTAATTGGCCTGCTGAGCCCACTGGGCGGGCTCACCATGGTCAATCAAGGGAAAATACAGTGGGTTGGCCACATCTCGATGGAGGCGGGTTTACAAGCCAAAATGTGGGATTCACGACCCCAACCCGACCCCAGTTTCAAAATCCAGCCCATTATGTTAAACTTGTATAAAACCTTGGTTAGACCACACTTGAAGTACTCTGCACAGTTCTGGTCTCCACATTACAAAGAGCACACAGAGGCACTGGAGAAAATGGAAAAAAGATTTACAAGGATGATACCAGAACTGAGAGGTTAAAACTATTAGGAAAGACTGAACAGGCTGTGGCTCTTTTCTCTAGAAAAGAGAAGACTGAGGGGTGAGCTGATAGAGGTCTTTAAAATTATGAAAGGGTTTGATAGGGTAGATGTAGAGAAGATGTTTCCACTTGTGGGGAGTCCAAAACTAGGGGCCGTAAATATAAGACAGCAATGTTCCCTCTAAGCTGAGCGGAAAGGTCCCGCGCGGGCCGCTCACCAGCTTTACCCTTGTAAATACCGCGCATGCGCCGAAACTTAAAGGGACCGCGCATTAAAAGAAACAGGTCACGCAGAACAAATCGCAGCTTGCAGGGAACATTGTAAGATAGTCAGTAATAAATCCAATAGGGAATTCAGGAGAAATTTCAGGAGAACGAGCGGTTAGAATGTGGAACTTGCTACCACATGGCGCAGTGCGACTAGCATAGATGTATTTAAGAGGGAGCTAGATAAACACATAAAGGAGAAAGGAATAGAAGGCTATGCTGATGGAGTTGGATGAAGTAGGATGGGAAGAGGCTCGTGTGGAGCAGAAACACCAGCACAGAGCAGCTGGCTCGAATGGCCTGTTTCTGGGCTGTAATACTATGTAATGCTATGTAATCCTCAAAGCAATTTTTGCTCAAACCGAATTTTAGATTCGCATTTACTTAAACAAGATTCACTCTTGTACTGAAGAGCAATAAAAATAGCTTACTGATGGAAAAATTAATGATAAACTCAATTTCTGTCGTAGTTTGATTAATCTCCTGAATTCTCCAGCCTGTGCTAGTTATTTTTACCAGAGCTTCTTATCATTACAATGGATTTCAATGCAACTTACTTATTGCACATGACTTCATGGGGCCGTGGTTGCCAGTGCAGTCAGTTCATGTTGGTGCGAAATACGTTACTAGCAGCTCCATAGGAAAGAGCAGTTAATACGCAAAGGGTCTCATTTTGACTTTGTGCGATAGTGCAAAGCGGGTGATAGCGAGTCGCAGCCTGTTTTACGTCTCTCCTCGATTAACGGGGAGAGAGGTTCGACGGGCTGCCGACTCGCTATCACCCGTTTTACGTTATCGCACAAAGTCAAAATTAACCCGGACAAAAAGTGCCACATTAGCTACACTATAAATGTCAAGCAGAAACTTCAGTGCGTTAGTTTAAAAGCAAAAGATTAAATAAAATGACATAGTATTTACAGCACAGAAACAGGCCATTCAGCCCAACTGGTCCATGCCGGTGTTTGTGCTCCACATGAGCCTCCTCCCACCCCTCTTCATCTCACCCCATCAATATATCCTTTTATTCCTTTCTCCCTCATGTGTTTATCCAGCTTCCCCTTGAATGCATCTCTGCTATTCGCTTCAACCACTCCCTGTGATAGTGAGTTCCACATTCTCACCACTCTCTGGGTAAAGAAGGTTCTCCTGAATTCCCTAAAAGATTTATTAGTGACTATCTTATATTTACGAGAAGATCGGCGATGTCCGCAAGTGAAGCTCATGCATTCGAATGAATCTCCCCATCTGCTGTTGTAGTGCAGGCACTAACCCATTGAAAAATAAACAGGTTGACCTTGCTACTGAAATAGCAGAGCGAGCAATTTCAGATCAGCACGGCAGGGGTCCTTTTACGAGTCCACGCTCTCAGTAGGCGAGACTCTTTACTGCTAGCACACACACTGGTAAAATTAATCCCACGAAAGGGCAGCATCTCACAGCCTAATTTCAGGCCTGCTGTTTTTAGAATATTCCACAATTCTGGTAAGTTGTGAAACAAGAGATTGCATTTACGTAGCGCCTTTCACCTCCTTGGGTTTTTCCAGAGTGCTTTTTGAAATGTAGCCACTGTTGTTTTGTAGACAAATGCGGGCGCCAACACGTGCACAGCAAGGTCCCGCCAATGGCAATAAGGTGAATGTCCAGTTCATCTGTTTCTGGTGGTGTTGGTTGAGGAATAAATATTGACCGGGACGGCTCCCTTGTTCTTCTTTAAACAAAAGTGAGAAGTCGCACAACACCAGGTTATAGTCCAACAGCTTTATTTGAAATCACAAGCTTTCGGAGCGCTGCTCCTTCGTCAGGTGAAGTCTCCGCATCATGGCTTCTTTAAACAGTGCTGTGGGATCTTGTGCTTCCACCCGGGAGGGCAGTTTAACATCTCGCTTCCAACAATTGAGCAATCCTTCATTACTGCACTGAAATGTCAGCCTAGATTGTGTTCATAGGTTCGGGAGTGGGGTTAGAACCAGCATCCTTCTAACTCAGTGGTGAGAGTGCTACCAAGTGAGCCAAGGCTGACACTTAAGCTATTTGTGCTTTATAATTTATCTCTTGAATTTATTCTTCATGGATGTAGCATAAACATATCTTACCATATAAATGGCACAGGCATTTTGGTTTACTATTTAAAGCATTTTCAAACACTTGAGTGAGTCGGGATGAAGGAGGTGTCTCGGAGATGGATAAATGAGCCACTTGTACCTTGGCTGCAAGCTTTTTATAAGACGATCTGTTTTCCCTCACCGAAAAAAGAAATAGAGAAATAAAAAGCTTTGATTCAAGGAACTGGCTTCTTCTTAATGGAGAGTTGCAGCCACTTGAATAATGCTTTAATAAAAAAAAGTGACCAGGAATGACAAAAAATGTTCAGAGTAATATCTCCCTTCAATGCTTGAAAAGTGGAGATGAATTTGTTACGGTCTCCACTTGACTACGAGCAACACAAAAACTTCTGCTCTCTGAGATAACCTGGACATTGTAGCATGACGCTCGCAGTTCAACCAAGCAGACTACAATTAGTCTTCATCAGATCCCACAGATTCAATTACAGATGCCACTGCCTATAATAAATAGCTTCATGTGTCTGACACAATTGAATTGGTTTTCTTAAATCTATTTTTTTGATCTCAGCTTCTGCGCAGGGCAAGTTGGCTTCCTGCCAGTTGTGAGTGCCATCAAATATATCGGAATAAGCAGCCTCCAACTCAACAGCTGCTACAGCAATGATCTTAAAAGTCTTGAAGTCAATAGTTTGAACTTTCAAAAAAAAAAGCTGGCATTGTCAGCGATGTCCTTATTCAGGCACCTAGGCAAAGCCTTTGCCTAAATAAAGATGTCTATCGACAGAAGCGCGAAGAACAGCACCTCATCTTTCGATTAAGCACTTGACAGCTTTATGGGCTCAACATTGAGTTCAACAATTTCAGACTATAACCACCGCTCCCATTTTTTCAGACAGCAGGTGCTGATAATGATTCTGCTATTGACATTTACACCTCCTCTAGACCCATCTTTTGTTGCTTTACTTGTCCCATTACCATCTCCTTTTGTACCATCATCCCTTTTCTCTCTTAATCTCTCCTGCCTTCCACCCTATCACAGACCTTCCCTTTTGTTCTTTCCTCCCCTCCCCCCCTTTCCCTGCATCTGCACATGCTTAAAACCTGTTACATCTCTAACTTTTTCCAGTTCTGACGAAAGGTCATTGACCTGAAACGTTAACTCTGTTTCACTCTCCACAGATGCTGCCTGACCTGTTGAGTATTTCCAGCATTTTCCGTTTTTATTTAAAGATGTCTATCAGGTGGACATTGGGTGGGTAAGATATGTGAATTTTCTTCTACATCACTCAGTTTAGGATTTAGGAAGAAACATAGGAACAGGAGGAGGCCATTCAGTCCCTTGAGCCTGTTCTGCCATTCAATGAGATCGTGGCTGATCTGTATCTTAATGCCATCTACCCGCCTTGGTTCTGTAACCCTTAAAACCCTTACCTAACAAAAATCTATCAGTCTCAGTTTTGAAATTTTCAATTGACTCCCAGCCTCAACAGCTTTTCAGGGGAGAGAGTTCCAGATTTCCACTACCCTTTGTGTGAAGAAGTGCTTCCTGACATCACCCCTGGACGGCCTGGCTCTAATTTTAAGGTTACGCCTCCTTGTTCTGGACTCTCCCACCAGAGGAAGTAGTTTCTCTTTTTCTACCCGCTCAAATTCTTTAATCATCTTAAACACCTCGATTAGATCACCCCTTAATCTGACATGCATTTAATTTGATGGACCCAATATCACAACCAGTCGTGTAAAAACATAAGACGTGGCATACGTCAGATGTCTCCTGCAATTGCCCAGAATAAGTTTGGGTATTGAGCATAATATTACTTGTTTCACAGGGAACACTAATAAAGAAAGAAAGACTTGCATTTCTATAGTGTCTTTCTTGACCTCAGGATATCCCAAAGCACTTTACAGCCAATGAAGTATTTTTGAAGAGCAGTCACTGTTGTAATGTAGGAAATGGCGTTGGCCAATTATCACACAGCAAGGTCCCACAAACAGCAATGAGATAATGACCAAATCATCCATATTTTTAAAGCTGCTGGTTGTGGGATAAACATTGGCCAAGAAACTGGGGAAAATTCCCTGCTCTTGTCCCAATAGTGGCCACCACATCTTTTACATTCACCTGAGAGGGCAGAGAAGGCCTCTGTTTAACATCTCACCTGAAAGACGGCACCTCCAACAGTGCAGTTCTCCTTCAGTACTGCACTGGGAGTGTTAGTTTAGATTTTTGTGCTCAAGTCTCTGGAGTGGGACTATGAACCCACAACCTTCAGACCCAGAGGTGAGAATGCTGCCCACTGAGACAACACTAACACTTGGGAGGTAAAGTTCAACTGCTGGCTGCTCAATTCTTGCCTGTTCAGAAAAGATAGGGAAGGAAAAAAGGGCAGTGGGGTCGCAGTCCTGATTAAGTAAGACATTTTAGTGTTGGAAAGGGAGGATGTTCTTGAGGGGACAAGGACAGAATCCATTTGGTTAGAGTTGAGGAGCAAAAAGGGTATGATCACGCTATTGGGGGTATTCTATAGGCCTCCAAATAGGAGGTAGAGGAGCAAATCTGCAGGGAAATTGCAGAGATATGCAAGAGCTATAGAGTGGTGATATTGGGGGACTTTAATTACCCAAATATCGATTGGGATAATGCTAGGGTAAAGGGAAAGGAGGGGGAGGAATTTCTGAAATGTGTTCAGGAGAATTTCCTTGACCAGTATGTTCTTGGCCCAACTAGGAAGGAGGCATTGCTGGATCTGGTGCTGGGGAATGAGGTGGGCCAGGTTGACCAAGTGTCTGTGGGAGAACACTTGGGTATGAGTGATCATCGTATCATAAGATTTAGATTTAGCAATGGCGAGGAGCAAGGAACAATCTAGAGTGGAACTTCTAAACTGGAATAGGGCTAACTTCAATGGGATGCGAAAGGATCTAGCCAGGGTAAAATGGAACCAAAGACTGACAGGAAAAACTGTAACAGAACAATGGGTGATCTTTAATGAGGAGATGTTCCAACTACAGACTAGGTACATTCCAACAAGAGGGAAGGGTAAGGGAACCAAAGCAAGGGCTCCTTGGATGATGAGGGAGTTAGAGAAGATGATGAAACAAAAAAAGAGGGTGTATGATGAATGTCAGGTGAATTCTTCAAGGGAGAACTAGACCAAACACAATAAGTTGAGAGGGGATGTAAAGATGAAAATAAGATTGGCAAAAAGAAAATATGAGAGTAGAATGGTGGTTAACATAAAAGGGAACCCAAAAATCTTCTACCAGCATGTAAACAGTAAGCAGGTAGTAAGAGGCGGGGGTGGGGCATATTAGAGACAAAGAAGGTGATATATGCTTAGATGTGCAGGGCAAGGCTAGAATACTCAATGAGCACTTTGTATCGGTGTTTACTAAGGAGATGGATGCTGACAAAATATCGGTAGAAGTGGAAAAGGTAGAAGGAATGGAAGGGGTGAAAATTGATAGACAGGATGTACTAGAAAGGCTGGGTATGCTTAGAGTGGACAAGTCGCCTGGTCCAGATGGCTTGCATCCCAGGTTGCGAAGGGAATTGGGGGAGGAGATAGCAGAAGGGCTTGCCATAATTTACCAATCTTCCCTAGATGTGGGGGAGGTGCCTGAGGATTGGAAAGTGGCAAATGTGACACCATTGTTCAAGAAAGGGTGTAAGGACAATCCTAGTAACTACAGGCCGGTCAGTTTAACATCAGTGGTGGGTAAAGTTTTAGAAACAATAATCAAGGAAAAAATTAACAGGCATTTGGAGAGATTTAAGCTAATTAAGGAAAGCTAACACGGGTTTGTAAAAGGAAGATCGTGTTTGACTAATCTAATTGAATTTTTTGATGAAGTAACAGAGAGGATTGATGAAGGGAATGCAATGGATGTTGTCTACATGGATTTTCGGAAGGCATTTGACAAAGTATCACATAGAAGGCTGGTTAACAAAATTGAGGCTCATGGAATAGGTGGGTCAGTGACAGCTTGGATAAGGAATTGGCTTAAGGACAGAAAACAGCGAGTTGTGGTAAATGGCTGTTTTTCAGACTGGAGGATGGTAGACAGTGGTGTTCCCCAAGGGTCAGTGCTGGGGCCACTTCTTTTTTTGATATATATAAATGACCTGGATATTGGAATACAGAGTAGAATTTCTAAATTTGCCGATGACACCAAACTTGGGGGTGTGGCAAACAGTGATGATGAAATCAATCGACTGCAACAGGACATAGAAAGGCTAGCAGAATGGGCAGACAAGTGGCAGATGGAATTTAATACAGAGAAGTGTGAGGTGATGCATTTTGGCAGAAGGAACTGGGAGAGGCAATATACACTTAATGGCACAGTTTTAAAGAGTGCGCAGGAACAAAGGGACCTGGGAGTTAATGTGCATAGGTCCCTGAAGGTGGCAGGATATATTGAGAAAGTGGTTAACAAAGCATATGGGATCTTGGGCTTCATAAATAGAGGTATTGAGTACAAAAGTAGAGAAGTTATGCTGAATCTTTATAAAGCGCTGGTTAGGCCACAACTGGAGTATTGCATCCAGTCCTGGTCACCACACTTTAGGAAGGATGTAAAGGCCCTTGAGAGGGTGCAGAGGAGATTTACCAGAATGGTTCCGGGGATGGGGGATCTTAGCTACAAGGAAAGGTTGGAGAAGCTGGATTTGTTTTCATTAGAGCAAAGGAGGTTGAGGAGTGATTTGATAGAGGTGTTCAAGATTATGATGGGTTTGGATAGGCTAAATGGGGAAAGGCTGTTCCCAATAGTTGATGGCACAAGGACGAGGGGACACAGATTTAAGGTTTTGGGCAAGAGATACATGGGGGATGTGAGGAAAAACTTTTTTACACAGCGAGTGGTGAGGACTTGGAACTCGCTGCCGACGGACTTGATGGAAGCGGAGACACTCAGGGGGAAAAAGTGAGTCGCGCCCCCTTTGGGGTGCTAACTTCGCCCCGAAAAAATTAGCACCCCGCGGCCGATTTTCCCAGATAGCGCCCCGAGAGGGAGGAGGGGCGCTATTGGAAGCCCCCCGTGTCACTCTTGGGGCGCCGCAGTACTGCAGTCCTTCCCCCACTTCTTAAAGGGGAGCTGCCTTGCGCAGCGCGGCCCGGGGCCCAGCTGGGCCACCGAGGACCGGAGTGCTGGCAAAAGAGCCCGGCACTCAAGAGAAGTGCCGGGCTCACGGAGAACATTCGGCATCTCATGGGAGGCTTCTCAGAAGGCCGGGGACGGCAACGGGGGCAGGTGCTGGTAGGTAGCCAGGAACAAAAATGGCCGCCCGGAACCTCGCCTTTAAGTAGCGTTGCCCCGGCCGCAGGTAGGCCCCCCTGACCCTGTCAGACATAGCGTCTGGCGGTAAGTCAGCGGGGGGGGGGGGCTACCGGAGATTGTAGCCTATCTGCGGCTGGGGTGGCGCTAATTAAAGGTGATGTGCCATGCAGCCATTTTTGTTGCTGATCTCCTGCCAGCACCTGCCCCCGTTGCCGTCCCCGGCCTTCTGAGAAGCCCCCCCATGGAGTGCCGGCTACGCGCCCTGAGCCCGGAACTTCTCTTGAGTGCCGGGCTCTTTATTTGTTATTCGCTTATGGAATCTGGGCGTCGTTGGCAAGGCCAGCATTTATTGCCCATCCCTAGTTGCTCATGAGAAAGTGGTGGTGAGCTGCCTTCTTGAAATGCTGCAGTCCGTGTGGTGAAGGTGCTCCCACAGTGCTGTTAGGGAGGGAGTTCCAGGATTTTGACACAGCGACGATGAGGGATCGACGATATACTTCCAAGTCAGGATGGTGTGTGACTTGGAGGGGAACTTGGAGGTGGTGGTGTTCCCATGCGCCTGCTGCCCTTGTCCTTCTAGGTGGAAGAAGTCGCGGGTTTGGAGGTGGTGCCAAAGAAGCCTTGGCGAGTACCTGCAGTGCATCTTGTAGATGGTACAGATTGCAGCCACGGTACGCAGGTGGTGAAGGGAGTGAATGTTTCAGGTGGTGGATGGAGTGCCAATCAAACGGGCTGCTTTGTCCTGGATGGTGTCGAGCTTCTTGGGTGTTGTTGGAGCTGTGCTCATCCAGGCAAGTGGAGAGTATTCCATCACACTCTTTACTTGTGCCTTGTAGATGGTGGAAAGTCTTTGGGAGTCAGGAGGTGAGACACTCGCCATAGAATACCCAACCTCTGACCTGCTCTTGTTGCCACAGTATTTATGTGGCTGGTCCAGTTAAGTTTCTGGTCAATGATGACCCCCAGGGTGTTGATGGTGGGGGATTCAGCAATGGTAATGACGTTGAATGTCAAGGGGAGGTGGTTAAACTCTCGCTTGTTGGAGATAGTCATTGCCTGGCACTTCTGTGGCACGAATGTTACCTGCCACTTATCAGCCCAAGCCTGAACGTCGTTCAGGTCTTGTTGCATGCGAGCATAGACTGCTTCATTATCTGAGGAGTTGTGAATGGCACTGAACATTGTGCAGTCATCAGCGAACATCCCCATTTCTGACCTTATGTTGGAGGGAAGGTCATTGATGAAGCAGCTGAAGATGGTTGGGCCTAGGATACTGACCTGAGGAACTCCTGCAGCGATGTCCTGGGGCTGTGATGATTGCCCTTCAACCACCACAACCATCTTCCCTTGTGCTAGGTATGACTCCAGCCAGTGGAGAGTTCTCCCCCTGATTCCCATTGACTTCAGTTTTACTAGGGCTCCTTGATGCCACACTCAGTGAAATGATGCCTTGATATCAAGGGCAGTCACTCTCACCTCACCTCTGGAATTCAGCTCCTTTGTCCATGTTTGGACCAAGGCTGTAATGAGGTCAGGAGCCGTGTGTTCTTGGCAGACCCCAAACTGGGCCTCAGTGAGCAGGTTATTGGTGATTAAGTGCCGCTTGATAGCACTGTCGATGACACCTTCCATCACTTTGCTGATGATTGAGAGTAGACTGATGGGGTGGTAATTGGCTGGGTTCGATTTGTCCTGCTTTTTGTGGACAGGACATACCTGGGCAGTTTTCCACATTGTCGGATAGATGCCAGTGTTGTAGCTGTACTGGAACAGCTTGGCTAGAGGCACGGCTAGTTCTGGTGCACAAGTCTTCAGCACGATAGCCGGGATGTTGTCAGGGCCCATAGCCTTTGCTGAATCCAGTGCGCTCAGGCGTTTCTTGATATGATGTGGAGTGGATCGAATTGGCTGAAGACTGGCTTCTGTGATGGTGGGGACCTCGGGAGTAGGCCGATATAGATCATCCTCTCGGCACTTCTGGCTGAGGATGGTTGCAAACGCTTCAGCCTTGTCTTTTGCACTCACGTGCTGGGCTCTACCATCATTGAGGATGGGGATATTCATGGAGCCTCCTCCTCCCGTTAATTGTTTAATGGTCCACCACCATTCACGACTGGATGTGGCAGGACTGCAGTGCTTTGATCTGATCCATTGATTGTGGAATCGCTTAGCCCTGTCTATTGCATGCTACTTCTGCTTTTTAGCATTCATGTAGTCCTGTGTTGCAGCATCCCCAGGTTGGCACCTCATTTTTAGGTACGCCTGGTGCTGCTCCTGGCATGCTCTTCTACACTCCTTATTGAACCAGGGTTGGTCCCCTGGCTTGGTGGTAATGGTAGAGTGAGGGATATGCCGTGCCATGAGGTTACAGATTGTGGTGGAATACAATTCTGCTGCTGCTGATGGCCCACAGCGCGTCATGGATACCCAGTTTTGAGCTGCTAGATCTGTTCTGAATCTATCCCATTTAGCACGGTTGTAGTGCCACACAACACGATGGAGGGTGTCCTCAGTGTGAAGACGGGACTTCTGAGTCCTGACAGATGTAGAGAGGGGTTACTTGAACTGCGAAAGACACCTTTTGGTGAGCTATTGGGCCGTCAAATGTATCCAATTATTTACGGGCTCATCTTTAATAACCTTACTGACATGTCATACCCCGACACAGATGCTATTGGATGGGAGGATAAAAGATGGGACAGTGAGTAGCAGTCGTATTGCCCGCTGGACATTGCTACTCTCCCAGATGAACCTGAGGGTGGAAAGATTGGCCGAACCTAAGCTGGCCTTGAACATCATTTATCCAGGGATGAATCACGTGTGCACGGTAGAAGAGGTATGGGATGTAGACGTGGGATTCCGGGCCGGGCAACATCTGAGAGGGAGAGATATATATGTGGATGGGTCCAGCTTGGTGACAAACGGAGAGCGTAGGACAGGGGGTGCAATTTATGACACAGGGGCTGGGATAGAGAAAGGCATCAAACTCCCCAACACACTGAGTGCAAAGCAGGCCGAGCTGGCGGCTATAGCTTATGTGGTCACGCACCCCGAGGAATTCCCAACCCCCTACACAATATGCTCAGACTCGATATTCACGTGCAATTCTTGCACTGAATATCTGGCAATATGGGCTAGATGAGGATTCAAGTCCGCCGACGGGAAACCGTTAGTAATCGTCCCACTGCTGAACACAATCCTGGGTGTAACGGGCAATAAAGGGGAGTATTACATTCAGAAAGTAAAGGCGCACTCAAAAACCGAGCCTAAATGGAAAGGTAACCAGAAGGCTGACGATTTGGCAAAAAAGGGGGCCAGGGAGGGAATACTTTGGGACCCGTACAGATCTGGACAGATCGCGGCCATAAGGGATATGGAGGGCCCACAGGAGGTGAAGTTGCCCCCAGACCTGACCCAGGTTCAAGCTCAAGATGCGGTTTTAAAAACCGTGATTAAGAAAAGGGTAGTAGGGGAACCAATTGAGGGTCCTTTTGGAGCAGCAGATATAGTGCTCAAAGAGGAGATGTTGTTTAAAGGGGAAAGGTGGATCGTGCCCACAGAGTACCGGGAGGAATTTATGCAGCTAGCTCACGGGGGTCCGGGAGCTGGACATTCAGGGCCGGAAACTACCTAGAAGAAAGTGGAGGAGGTGGGTTGGTGGCCTCATCTCAGGGAAGAGGTGAAGGAATATTGCAGGGAGTGCCGAGTGTGCGCTACGAATAATCCAGACCCCCACCGTAGAAAGGCACCGTTGGGACACATTAGGAGGGTAGAGGGACCATGGCGTTCTATACAAATAGACTTCATTGGGCCCCAGACCACCACAAAAGCAGGCAACAAGTATTGTCTGGTGTTTCTGGACGTTTTCTCTAAGTGGGTGGAGGCCTTCCCTTGTCGAACAGCCACAGCGTTAAACACGGCTAAGATCCTAGTAAGGGATGTGTTCTCCCGATGGGGATTGCCCCAGGTAGTGGAATCAGATCAAGGGACCCATTTCACAGGACAAGTCATGCAGACCACCCTGAAACTTTTAGGGATACAGGGATAATGGCATGCGGCCCACAACCCCCAATCATCGGGAATAGTGGAAAGGATGAACCGGACCTTAAAGGAAAGGCTTCGGAAGGAGATAGGGGGGTACCCAAAGAAATGGGATGAGGTCCTGCCTCTAGTTCTCATGAATATCAGGGCCAGCCTCTCCAAAAGCACAGGTCACTCTCCGTATGAGCTGATGACCGGTCCGGCGATGAGGACCCCGACTCATGTGTTGGTACCGATCCTGACCGAAGCTCAAACGAGGGAGATCAACCGGGACAGGTTCGTAAAAGACCTGCATGAGACCTTGAGGAAAGTACAATGGGAAGCTGCAAATAACATGGGAAGCCAGCATCAGAAGAATAGAATGCTGTTAGAGCCACAGAAAATACAGGAGTGGAAGGTAGGGGACCAGGTCATGGTGAGAAATTATGCCCGGGTAGGGGCTTTCGAGCCACTGTACATGGGGCCGTACAGTATAGTGGACAAGGCAAGCCCTATGGTTTACGCAGTGCAGCTGCCAAAACGGACAAAGTGGTTCCACATTAATCAATGTAAACGCTATGACCCCGGGAAGAGGAGAATAGAATTAACCAGAGCCCAGGGAACGATCACGAGTTTGACCAATGGAAGTTTTCCTCCCATGTTGTGGGATGACGACGAAACCCAGAGAGCGGAGCGGTGAGAAGGAGTAGTCGAACACCCCGACCTAGGGTGCCTTGGATGCCTCCTCGCACACCGACCCCGAGCCGCAAGAGGTCCCAACCTGACAGTAAGGAAAAAGGGGCGCGGTGATTGCAGCAATCACAGCATGTATAATATGTATATAAGCTAATATGTATGCAGAAACAAATTCAGATGCTCACGGAGAAAGCTGAGCGTTTAGGAAAAGAGAAACAGGAATCAAATGTTGAGCCAAAACCCTGTGCCATGTTATTTTGTTCTTAGAAATCTTGATGTCCAAGAACTGTGTGCAACGGGGGACCAGTATCGGAGAAAACCGCTTACACCTGCCACCCATTTTGTGCATGTGCCAGCCACATGTATGTACAGCGTAAAGTTAGTCAAATCTGTCATGGATTAGTCCATTCCTTGCCTGATGGCCAGCAATGAAGTCGCGTGCTGGTAGCACTGGGACAGGCGCGTCCGGCACGTGTTCCTCATCTGCAGCATCAATCGTCTCTTCCTCCACCTCCTGCTCCTCCGAGGAGGCTGTGCACTGAGCCACTTGTTCCTCAGGCAGCGCTAAGCCACACTGCTGTGCGATGTTGTGCAGGGCACAGCAGACCACGATGATTCTGGAGACCCTGGCTGGTGCATCCTGCAAGGCTCCTCCAGATCTGTCGACGCATCTGAATCACATTTTGAGCAAGCCGATGGTTTGCTCTATGATGCTTCTGTTGGAAATGTGGCTTTCATTGTAACGCTGCTCAGCTTTGCTTGATGGCCTCCTCAACAGCGTCATTAGCCACGTCTTCAGGGGATAGCCCTCATTTCCAAGGAGCCATCCGGAAAGTTGGGTTGGCGGATTGAAGAGCTGAGGCAAAGTGGACTGCCGCAGGATGAACAAGTCATGGCAGCTGCCAGGGAACTTGCCGCAAATATGATGTTCTTCCTGTGGTTAAACACCAGCTGAAAGTTAAGGGAGTGGAAACCCTTGTGGTTCACAAATACAGCTGGGTCTGATGGGGTGCCCTGATGCCCAAATGTGCGCAGTCAATGACAACCTGCACCCTTGGGAAGCCTGCAAACCCAACCGCCCGCGCCATTACACTTATTTCATCTGTTGAGAAGTGGATGTAATTGGCCGACTTGCCAAACAGCACATTGGTAACCTGCGTTATGCATCTGTGTGCGGCCGACTGGGAGATGCTACTGATGTCTGCAGATGATCCCTGGAAGGACCCTGATGCAAAGAAGTTGAGAGCGGTGGTGACTTTGACAGCCACTGGGCTGCAGGTGTTGGTGCATCATTGTGCAGATGTCAGTGACTACCTCTCGCGAAAGTCTCAGCCTCCTCTGGCACTGCTGCTCAGTCATGTTGAGGAAGCTTATCCTCTGCCTGTAAACCCTGTGTTGGGAGTACCTCCTGCGGCACGGTGCAGCCCTGAGCTGACGGCCTCTGCCCTGTGCAGCATCAGGTGGCTGAGGAGAAGGTTGGCACTCTTGTTGTCGGTGCTGCTGGTGTGCCTGGTTCTGCTGCTGCCGCGGCTGCTCGTCCTCCGAATCTGAGGACCAGGATGAGAGAATATAAATGGTTTCCATTCTGCTGGTATATATGTCACTTGAGGATGAAACGTTATAAGCGCTCAGTCAATGTGGAGAGATGTTATTCCAAGGAGGTCACAGTGTATATAGATCTCACAACACACACTTACAACCTCATAACACCTGAACAATGTCTTCAACATCCTTCAATCAGAAAGTTCAGGCTTTTGAAATTCAACTAAATTGGTAGGTTAGCTTTATTGCTGCTCTTGCAGCTGTGAAGTATTCAGCTTGTTGGAACACCTGACACGATCAGCTGGCGTGTTCCTGGTTCGCTGTGGAACACGCTGGAAATGTTGCAAAGTTGAAAACCCCTATCAAAATAGGATTAAATAGGTAGTTAACAAGCTGTTAACTAACTTAACTGTCTCTCCCTCCGCTTGGTGTCGGGTCTGATCAGGAGTCGCAGGCCCGACACCTTGGAAAGTCGCGTGGAGGCGGGTTCGCGGCGGGTTCGCAACCCGCCATCAAACATCTTGGATTTAACTCCGGACCCGCCTCCAAACCCGCCCTCTGAGCGCCGGCAAAATCGCAGCCAAAGCCTTTTAGGGGAGAGAGTTTCAGATTTCCACTACCTTTTGTGTGAAGAAGTGCTTCCTGATTTCACTCATGAACGGCCTGGCTCTAATTTTAAGATTATGCCTACTTGTTCTGGATTCCCCCCACCAGAGGAAATAATTTCTCCGTAACTACCCTATCGAATCTCTGATCAAACACGAGAGGGGAAACAGAAAGCAATGATGATGAACAAGGCAAAAGAGACAAACGGAAATCCCGTCGAAGTGAAGAGCAGAACTTCTTCAAGGTAGGCATTCCTAAAAGAGAAGTGGCAGAGAATTAAACACTGATACAAAAGCAAAATACTGCGGATGCTGGAAATCTGAAATAAAAACAGAAAATGCTGGAAATACTTATCAGGTGAGGCAGCATCTGTGGAGAGAGAAATAGATTTAACCTTTCACTTCCCCATGTTGAAATCCATCGGCCATAGTTATGCCCACTCACTCAGTCTGTCAGAAGGAGCAGATACCATTTTTCTGGGCCGTGTTGCGAGTAGCCACCTACGGGTCCCTTAAGGCCCGTTGGTTAGGCTGCTCACTGCCTGATGCAAAGGCAAGAGCATGTGTGTTGCATACTCCACCCATTTGTACCTCAAAATTGCAACCAGGATCTGACAACTAGCGAAGGACCTCGAGTTTCACATTTAGAATCATAGAATGGTTACAGCACAGAAGGAGGCCATTCGGCCCGTCGAGCCCGTGCCAGCTCTCTGCAAGAGCACTTCAGCTAGTCCCACTCCCCCGCCCTTTCCCCGTAGCCCTGCAATTTTTTTTTCCTTCAGGTACTTATCCAACTCCCTTTTGAAAGCCACAATTGAGTCTGCCTCCACCACCCTTTCAGGCAGTGCATTCCAGATCCAAGCCACTCGCTGCGCAAAAAAGTTTTTCCTCATGTCGCCTTTGGTTCTTCTGCCAATCACTTTAAATCTGTGTCCTCTGGTTCTCAATTCTTCTGCCAATAGGAACAGTTTCCCTCTATCTACTCTGTCCAGACCCCTCAGGATTTTGAACACCTCTATCAAATCTCCTCTCAACTTTCTTTGCTCTAAGGAGAACAACCCCAGCTTCTCCAGTCTATCCACATAACTGAAGTCCCTCATCCCTGGGACCATTCTCATAAATCTTTTCTGCACCCTCTCTAAGGCCTTCACATCCTTCCTAAAGTGCAGCGCTCAGAATTGGACACAATACTCCAGTTGAGGCCGAACCAGTGTTTTATACAGGTTCATCATAACTTCCTTTAAGCAGCCTTATCTCTGTTGCAGGAAGGCAGGCTACTCGCACGTTTACATGCCCTCCTGAAAATTGCATCAGACAGGCCGTGGAACTTAATGGGATGGCTGAGGTGCCCCCCACCCCCCACATCCCCTCCCCCCCAATTTTCAGTTGGCAACTAACTAGAGCCACAGAGTCATAGGGGAAAAATTGAGTCGCGCGCCCATTGGGGCACTAACTTTGCCGGGGCGAAAATTAGTGCCCCCGTGGCCAATTTTACCAGCTAGCACCCCAAGAGGGAGGAGGGGTGCTAATGGATGTGACCCGCGTCCCACTTGGAGCACCGCGAGTCAATATTGTGGCGCTACATGCCACAGCGCCATGCCCTGCGGCACATCGCGCCACAGTACTGCAGGCCTTCCTCCCCTTGTTAAAGGGGAGGGGCCTGGCGCAGCGCGACCCAGGGCCCAGCTAGACCACCGGGGATCGGCGTGCAGGCAAACGCGGGAATGGTAGCGTAGTGGTAATGTCACTGCGCGAGTAATCCAGAGGCCTGGAATAATGATCCAGAGACGTGAGTTCAAATCCCACCCCTGGCCGCTGGGGAATTTAAATTCAGTTAATTAAATAAATCTGGAATAATTACTAGTATCAGTAATGGTAACCATGAAACTATCGGATTGTCGTAAAAACCCATCTGGTTCACTAAAGTCCTTTAGGGAAGGAAATCTGCTGTTCTTACCCGGTCTGGCCTATATGTGACTCCAGACCCACAGCAATGTGGTTGAGGCTTAACTGCCCTCTGAAATGGCCCAGCAAGTCACTCAGTTGTAACTAATCGCTACAAAACCCGGTAGTCTACCGTGGCTCTCCATGACTGATCGGGCTTCTTAATTGGCCATAGGGGTGAATTTACATGGGTCACTATCGGTCTCAGTTCCCCTTGTTCCACGAGGGAGCTAAGTGCAGTTTCCAAGTCCTTCTCTGCCTCCCGGGGAAAACTATACCGTTTCTGAGGTCGCAACATTGGTTCCCCGTGTATCTTCACCTCTACCCCCGTTACCCTACCACAGTCATGTCGGTGAGTGGTGAACACTGCGAGATTATTTTTCACATACCCCCGATACATTTCCAGGGTGCTACAAACCAATTGTTCCACGTCATAGCTACCCTTCGGTTTCATAGTACAGGTGCTACCTTTCACTTTCTCCGCCTTGGGGATAACTAGAACTTCCTCAGGTTTATCTGAACCAACCGCCCCCCATAGACAGTGGTTTCTCATATCCACGATCACATAGTGGGCCAGCATAAAATCAGCTCTAGGACCCCCACGCCGGGCTGATCCCATTGCATCAGTACGCATTCCCACTTAGTGACAAGGGGTCCTAACCCAATGGACAAAGGTTTCGATACCGTCCCCAGCCTGCTCGTTCCCTGTGAAACACAACTTAAACGGGACTGTGCTCGACCATGGAGAAGTGGTTGGGTTTGGTGAGTGAACCACTGTACTGGAAGCTCCGGTGTCCACTAGACACTTTCCCCGAACGGCCTGTACCCTGATCTCTACACAAGGCCTGCCCCACTCATCGTACGTGACCGGGCACAGGTACTCGGGCTGGGCGCGTCCTAGTCATGGGAGAAGTGGGGGCGGGCTGGGCTTTTCACTGCATACGGCAGCATCCAGCTTTCCCTGGTCTTTGCCCATAACCTGCCGTAACGCGGTCACTAGAAGTTCCACCGGGTCTTCTACCCTCTCCTTCTCCGCCTCTACTACCCGCGGTTTTGACCCTGAGGGACCCCCGTATCCTGGTTTTTCCCTTTTTGGGAACTTGCACTCGCTGTTCCAGTGTCACATTCTCCCACAGTTAAAGCACGCCTGGGATCTGTCCACCTTACCCCCCTCCTGCTTCCATTCTTTTCTACCATCCACTTTTCCCTTTTGTTTATTCTCCTCCCCTCGGTCGGATTTAAAAGCCAGAGTCAGTTTCCTTAACATGCCTGGCTCTGTATTATTAACATCCTTGGGGTCGCACCATGATTCTGCCCGAGCACTGATCCGTGGCAGGCTGTTAGCCACTGGGTCCTCAACCAATGATTCCTGGGAGACCCTAACAACTGTGCTCGGGCTAGATTTCCCACCGTTGCTTTCAGATACACGGGCCACAACCTGTCTGCGAATGCATCCGGTGCCTCGCCAGCCAGCTGTCTGGTCTGCTCGACCTGCAAGAACGGACTGCGCTGTCTATGTCCCAGCGCCATTAAAATTTCATCCTTTACCCCGTCCAGGGTACCCCTTCCTAACTTAGTGGCTGCCGACAAACCCTGGTACAGCTTCCCATCTAGAGAGAACAGTATCAGCTTTTTCCATTCGTCGTCGTCACAATTATTGATCCCCCCTATCTGCTCTACATTGGCAAAATGAACAGAGGCATCCCCTCCGTGCTTCAGTTTCGGCACACTGGCCAGCATTTCCTGCAACTAAAGATACGTATAGGGAAGCACATAATCACTCTGCAATGGCCCCTGCCCACCGCCTTGTGGGGGTGGACCAAACTTTTGCTGTCGCAGGGGACACATCGGACCCGGTGGTCCCTGTGCTTCGGGAGCCAGTCAAACCTCTCTATACTGGATCCCATCATCGGGCTCCTTTTCCTCCTCATCCCAGTCTACCCCAACTTCCCCTGGTGCCATGAGACAAACCATACCCTAGCCCTAGATAATGCTCGGGTCAACTTACGATTTTTTCATTACAGGGCCAGTGATCGGCCTCTTCATGTACCCAGTTTTAGGCTACCCTGTATGCCACCTTTATATCTTTTAACTGCTCCTCAGCCTTGTCAGCTCTCTCTGAGTTCCTATTACCTTCCTCACACTGAGCCTGAAACAACCTTCTACTTTTGGTGACCTGACATTGCAGGTACTCTAACGTGTTTCGAGTTGTTTCTTCCTGCGCTTTTCTTTCCTGCCTTTCAAAGCTCAAATATTCTGTCAGCCGGTTCACTACAGCCGCTCTCTCTCCTGCCCTACTTACTGATTCCTGTTTCTCTTTTCCTAAACGCTCAACTTTCTCCGTGAGCATCTGAATATGTTTCTGCATACATATTAGCCAAATCGCCTTTTCCTTCGATTTCTTATGTATGCTACTACACGTCCACGCTACCGCTTTCTCATACGAACTGTCAGGGCTGGATTTTGATACTGGGGACGTGATGGAGGCGGGACTCCCACTTTTTGGGTTGTAGTCCCGCCTCCATCGACTTGTGGCCAACCCACTGCATTTTCACTTGATTGACCTTGTTGAGCTGGCCCAGCGAGCTCAGCAGGCCAATTAAGGGCCAGCCGGCAACAGGTGACATCACAGATTGACATTTCATCTGTCAAGAGCTTTTGACAGATGAAATATCAGCGTTTGACAGCTCTGTGAAGCTGTCAAACACTGACAATCTGTCTTCTAACTTGAGTCCTTCTTCTCAGGCTGAGTTAGAAATCATTCCAGCACAGAAAGCAGAGGCTGGAGTTTTTGACAGCTCCACAGTCATTCTGCTTTCTGTGCCGGTGAGATTTCTGACTCCCGAGACCTGAAGGGCTGACACCTGCAGGAGGAAGTTAAGGTAAGTAAAACTTTTTCCCACACTTTACACTTACCTTACACACTTACCTCTGCACACATGCACTCATCACTTACCTGCCCACCGGACATATCGACCCCTCCAACCCCTGCAGACCCACGGTCCGCCTCACTAACTTGGCGTGGTTGGGACCTGTCGGGAAGCCCACATTTCACGCATCAAAATAGGGATTAGGCAAAAAACTGCCTGTTAACTATCTGTTAACAGGCAGTTTATTGCCACTAATCCCCTTCCCGCCTCGGGGAGGCGGCTCTCAGCACAGGTCGGGTACCCGCCTCCAGCGAAACTGGCATGGAGGCGGGTTGGGGGTGGGATGGGACCCCCGAACCTGTAACTTTAACCCTCTACACGCCTCCAAACCCGCCTCCACGGGTCAATGAAAATCCAACCCTCAGAGTGTAACATTTCCCGTACCCAGTGCTCGGAAATGTTTACATTCCCAAACACATACGAGGATATCCTATCCTCCATCGTGGGTTTCTTGCACTTAACCCTGTCCATAGTTTTGTTCTAAACCTTGACGTCCTGCCGCCGGTCGCCAGATTCTGTAAGGGGTTTTCTCCGGTCCTGGTCCCCCGTTACACACAGTTCTTGGACGTCAGGATTTATAAGAACAAAATACACACGGCACAGGGTTTTGGCTCAACCTTTGATTCGTTTGTTTATTGAATACACACACACAATTTACCTCCCCAGCATAAATCCCTACGATTTATATTAGACTAACAACCCCAAAATACAAACCCCTACACAAGGGTCATTTGCATCGACACAATATGACACAGTTAAACCCATCCGCGATTTGACTGTTACATATAAAGTTACCCAGACTCAATCACTAAACCCTTATTGTGATCTGACTGAAACTTACAAACTTACTCAGACTCAATCACAAAAGCCCCCTCTATGATTTGACTGAAACATACAATCACCACTCCCGATCGGCTGTCTCCTGGAGTTGATTGTAGGCCTGAATCCTTCTGCTTGCTGTTCTTGCGTTAGCTTCTGACCCCAACTCTCTTTGAAGTGCCTCTTCTTTAAACCAAACCAACTTGCAATATCTTGAAACACTTATCCTGACCCCTCCTGTGCACACAATGGCCGTATCAAAATGTGTGAAAGTCTCTAGCAGAGATGATATACTATAAAAAAACCCAAGTGACTACCCTTGTGACTATTTGTGTTTTAGATTTCTCTTACGCGTGCTTCTACGTGGTGCTTCCCCTGTGGCTTCAGCCTTTGGTGGGCATCCTCTGGGTTTGGAAGCCTTAGAGGGCTCCGCAACGCTCTGCTCCTCCTGGGGCTGTGCAGGGGCTGAGACGGCCATCTCAGTTGGATGAGGCATCTGGGGCTCTGACCGAGAGCTCTGTAGTGGCATGGGAGACTGAGCGCTTGGAGAGGAGAGCACACTTCCTTGTTGTCGACCACCACCATCCCTCTCATGGGTCATCCACACTTCACTGCTAGCAAGTAGCTGGAGAGCACCTTGCTGCACATCAGTGGGGCCATGAGGACCCGTCTCTATACTGACAGTCCTCATAAGAAGGACGTCCATATACCTCTGGTTCCTTTCCTCAATAGATGCCCATCTGTCCTCCATAGCAGTGTAGGGGGTGGTGGTGGTAGGGGTCAGCCTTACCCCTGACTCAGTGAGCAGTTCGAATCACTCCCACGCCCCAGGTTCAGACCTTGGACTTATTTAGGGGTTGTGAATAAAGATGCAGTAGACAACAGGTTCCGATGAAAGAATTTTGACTTTTATTAAAAGAAAAAGGTAACAAACTTAAAACACACTTCACACTTAAACAGGTTGGGTAACACACGGAACAGGCGAGGGAGAATGACAATATACAAAAAACCCTTATCCCTCCCAAAAATCCCACTGTCTAGCTAGGTTTCGGTTTCAGGAGATCAGGGATAATGCTCACCAAACAGAGGTTTTAACAGTCCGAAATCCAGCCAGGTAAGTTGATGGTGGTCTTGTCGTCGAGTGCTGCTTCTGGAACAGAGCTGAGAGGGAGAGTCCGGAGAGAGGGCCTCTTGGGGAATTAGGCCCCCCTTTTATACTTGTTCAGCTCCTTTGTTCTTTTCGCTCCCGGAACCCCTTACTAAAGATGGTTTCGTGCTGAAGTGATTTGGTTTCAGTTGAGGCCTGTTCATTCCATTGTCTTGGTTTTGCGGGCTTTTTAAGTTTTGATGGGTTTAACTTGGCTTACGGAACTGTTGTAACTGCTTGATGGGCCTTCAATTATTCTAAACCAAATCAAATCCTGGTCATTGTAAGACCTCGTCAACAGTAATGGCTTTTTACTGAGTGTCAAATGGCTTGCGTCCTGTCGATCTGTTGTTTAATCGGAGTTTGCATTGTCCTCATGTTTTGGATTTCTTGCTGGGCCTAGCACTCCGATCTTTATGCGTCTCTTTAATGGTTTCTGTGTTTTGGGTGGGGCTGCCTTCTCCCAGGGCCTATTGTCCAAATGTTAATGTTTGCTGGGGCTTTAATTCCAGCCTTTTAAAATGCCAAAGCTTGGTTTTGGTCTTAAATTCTTTATGTTAGGCCCAAATGCATTTTTATCACTCTGAGGTAGTTCCAAAGTTCTTTTTCCTTAGATTTTTGGGGATCTGCAAATTTTGGAAACTTTACAGCAGACCATATATTTAGAAGAGTCACCATGTTCATTTGTGTCTGGCGATTTATGTCCTCCATGGAGGTTGACATCCTTTACATGGCGGTACCTACATTCGCCATTGCCTGCACCATGGCATTGCTCATGTTTGAGATGGACTCCTCCATTCTCTGTACACTTGCAGTCACCATAGTTGCAAACCCTGTCAGAGACTCCTACACTTGTCCGTGAAGTTCCAGTACCGCTCTCTTCCTGGATGGTCCCAGAGGCACAGCGTCCACATGCAGCTGAGCAGAGCTGGGAGTGTCCAGCACCCTCCGATGAGGACTCTCCACTGCTGTCGCTGTCTCCACCATCTGCTGATGCTCACTTGTGAGCTGTGATACACCAGGTGACAACACTAATCTATCTCGCAAATGACCCACCGAGGTGTGTGTCACTGCGCTGGTGCTGGGTGTGCTCAATTCTGCTGACACTGCTCCCTCAGAGGTTACAGCTTCCTCTGAGGAGTCTTCCGGCTCATCCTCATGGACAGTGGGGACGGGGGGCTCTCGATGGTCCTGCGGTGGAGTAAAGGCATGAGTTAGCCATGTTATATGTAGGTAGCATACACATCCCATTGTGCAGATGATCATAACTATATTTCTATGAGCATCAGATGCCCTATCAGTCACTCTGAGGCAGGGGCAGAGACGAGCGATGTGGCAGAATGTTGAAGAGCACGGGGAGTACTTTCATATTGCTGATTCCATCTGTGCAGAAATTGTTAGTTATCAATTGTCCTCACCTGCAACTTTGCATTTTTGATTTTTCTGACAAGTAAGAATTCTGAGCTGTCCTATTTGCCTCCTTTGTGCTCTCAGCACCTCATTTTATAAATCTGAGATAATAAAACACTCTTGTGAAAGCATTCAGACAAACATATCAAACACCTGCAACCTAATTGGATACCCTTTCCACTAACGGATGGTGCTACCCATATGGCATTAAAAGATAATTGATAATGATAGCTGTATTCCACTCAACAGGCCAATGGAAATAATAATGTGGAGAGATGTGAAATGGGTTGCCGACTCGTTATCGCCGGGTTGACACGATCGATACACAAAAGAGAAACAATTGCAGGGATATGGGGAAAGAGCAGGGGAGTGGTACTAACTGGATTGCTCTTCGAAAGAGCCGGCACAGAATCGATGGGCCGAATGGCCTCCTTCTGTGCTGTACTATTCTCTGATTCTATGAAGTCAAGATCTACCCCTGGAGTTCCCTCTCTACACTCCTTCACCTTCCTTCCTCCTTTAAGACACCTCTTTGGCCAAGCTTCTGGTCACCCCTCCTAATATCTCTTTCTTTGGCTCAAAGTACATTTTTGATCTGATTGCGCCTCTGTGAAGCTCCTTGGTATGTTTTTCTTTGTTAAAGGCAACACATAAATGCAAGCTGTTCCCATTAGATATTGCAATGCGAGACAATGGATTGGCGTATCCACATATAGCAAGACGGAAGGAATGGCAGTCACTCTCATAGCTAAACTTGGCAATTTTCTTTGGAGTGGACATCTTCTTCCACACATCCTTTCAATCTGCGGTGGATGGGAGATGTTGGGCTGAATCATAACTCCCATAAACCTTTGTTCCTTCATCGTTGCTGGGTCAAAATCCTGGAACTCACTCCCTAACAGCACTGTGGGAGTACCTTCACCATGTGGACTGCAGCGTTTCAAGAAGGCCGCTCACCACCACCTTCTCAAGGGTAATTAGGGATGGGCAATAAATGCCAGTCTTGCCAGTGATGCTCACATCCCAGGAACAAATTTTCAAAAAAGGATGGGTTGTGACTGGGTCAGAGGTTAAAAATCAAGAATTCTGAAACAGGAACCCAATCCGCCTCGAACCCGTCCACTTCTGGCTTTAACGGAGGTGGGTCGAGGGGCGGGTGACCAATCTGCTCGCAGGAGGCAAGTTGGTCAGTGAAATATTATAATGAGGCTCGTGCCTTCATTTTAACATTAATTCTATTTTTAGCTCAAGGCGCCGGGTTTCCCAGGCCTCAGGAAACCCGGCAGGTGAAAGGGGACGAGAAGGACTGGATCCATGAGGTTAGTGCTTTTACAGCACTGTTTGTGGGCCAGGAGGAGCAGGAATGCTTCCCCCCGGCCCAACAAGCTTCTCCTGTAAACCCCACCCCTGCCCACGATCTGTCTGCTCACCCACTCCCACCAGCTGCCACCCCGCAGCATCGCCACCTCCAAGCACATTCGGACTCCCCCGTGATTGGACAACCACCCCTCCCCCCACGTGATCAGACCCTCCCTCGATTGGACCAATCCCGTGGTCAGACACCATCCCTGTGATAAGACCCGCCCCCCGCAATCTATCTGCTCCATAACACCATTATCTGCAGCCCCCCCCTCACCATCAGATCCCCCCCCCCCCCCGCGATCGGGCCCTCCCCCCCATCCCCGTAATCGGCCCCCCCAACCACCGTCTGCACTCCCCCCACCATCGGACCCCCCCCCCGACTACCATCAGACCCCGCGATCGGACCACCCACACCCCCCCTCCCCTGTGATCGCTGTCTCTCCCGCCCCCCCACTAGACCTACCTGCTCTCAGGCCAGCTCAGCTGCGGCCTTGCACTGTAGGAGCTCCCGCCCAAGCGGCCTCCCGCCCATCAAGCAGGCAGGCGGGAAACCGACAGGAAAAAAAAAATGCAAACCAGTTCTCCTGGGTTTTCCCAACCTCCAAACAGCCCCACTGTATGGAACGTGCCTCCGGGCTAAAACCCAGGCCGCTGCGTTTACTCCCTGCCTCAGCACCTCACGTGAGGACTGGGCCTCTGGGTTGTTCCCTCTGGTCAGAGGAGGGCACTTCGATGCCTGACCGTGTAACTCATGCCATCGACCCCAAAACCTCTTTGGTGCAGTTGGTTTCTCGGACTCTCCTTGCTCGCTCCACAAACACTCAAAAATGCTGCCCTCCAGGGCTGGCTTGACAAACTCGGCCTCATTGATCGCAGACGTCTGGCGACATTACTGCTGGTGAAACTCACCGGAGCCTCCAGGGAAGCTAACTGAGTAAATTCACACACCTCTGCAAGTAGTCTATGAGAGAAAAGAAAATTAAAATATACTTAATAATCATTCAGAGCATTGAGAAGGAATGATTGGCCCTGGTGTTTATTTTACCTCAGCATGTTTTGAACGTCAGATAATTGTTGGACTGTTGTCTGGTTTTAACTTACTTTCTTATCCATTAAGTGTGTTGGAGGTCTTGCTGCGGTTAGTTTTTGCTCGCCCGCATTAGCAGTTAATGCATTTTGTTTCCATTTTACAGGTCTGTTCACAATGAAGTTTCAATTATATCTCATTCCTGTTATATTCGGTGATCTGCTTTTATGAAGAATACAATTCTATGCGACGGATACATTCTGGAAATCATTTATTTCTCATCCGTTTTTAATTCTCAAAGGTCCTTTACGCTGCATAATTCCACCATCTCTGTTACAAATTGGAAATTTCTGTAGGAAGTTACATATTGTAGTCATTTTTTTTGCATCATAAGCAAGTAATCTTTTACACCTTGGAGACAACCCATTTATTGTACTTTCATAAATCTTACATCTCCTCTGTATTTTAATTCTCAGAGGCTTTATTACCTTGAACTGAAAAGAATTATAGAGACTGATATAGAATCCTATCTGTTTAGTATTAATATTTGATTTTATTATTGGTTTGGTAATATTAGGCTAGAAATTACTTTCATAAGTGGGTGAGTATTTAACATGTTCTTATGCCATTCTTATAGAATCATACAGCACGGAAGGAGGCCATTCGGCCCATCGTGCCTGTGCGGCTTCGAAAAAGAGCTATCCAATTAGTCCACTCCCCTCTGCTCTTTCCCCACAGCCCTGCGAATTTCTCCTTTTCAAGTATTTATCCAATTCCCTTTTGAAAGTTACTATTGAATCTGCTTCCACCGCCCTTTCAGGCAGCGCATTCCAGATCACAACAACTCGCTGCGTAAAAAACATTCTCCTTATCTCCCCTCTTGGTTCTTTAACCAATGATCTTAACTCTGTGCCCTTAGGTTACCAACCCTCCTGTCAGTGGAAACAGTTTCTCCTTATCTACTCTATCATAAACCCCTCATAATCTTGAACACCTCTAATAAATCTCACCTTAACCTTCTCTAAGGAGAACATCTACATAGAACTTCTTCTATCCATTATTTTCTTAAGGTTCTAACCTGCTTTCACTAAGATAGCAGATAGAGGGATGTCCTCCTGTGAATCGATCGCAGTAATCTCCAGCAATTGCGTTCTTAAAATGTACGTTTATTATTATTAGCTTAGAATTAGCTTCTTAATCGTGAACCACTAATTATCCAACAGCTAAGTGTCCCACTGCTGATATGGATCAGCACAGCTCAAAATGTTTTCCATTCACAACCCTTCTCCGCTCCACGCATTGTGTCACATGTGGAGACTTTTAATGATCAGTCCAAATATTATTTCCCTGTCAGTGTTCACTCAAGTTTGAGAGTAAAAGTGTCAGCATTTTGCTGTGATTCCAGCATCAACTCAGTCATTATCTATAATTAAATTCAAATTAGGAATACTCAACACTATTAAATATTAAAAGTAATGAGATATCTGGGAGCCAATGTGATAAGGCAGGATTTGCATCCCTTAGAGCATTGCAGGATAAATGTGCCTCGCCCCTGCTTCCAGTGGAGAGTCACGGTCAAAGGAAGAGTGGGTCGGTAATGCAGCTACAACGCTGAAGCCCCCATCCTCTAGCCTCAATTCTTCTTGAGTGCAGTTCCATACTGGAGACAGAGGATTGATGAACTCCCCCTTACATCTGCTGTGGTTTCACCTCTAGTATGTCTATGCTCAGCCTTGGCTCAGTGGGAAACACTCTCGCCTCTGAGTCAGAAGGTTGTGATTTCTGAAAACTCACTCCAGAAATCTGAGCACATAGTCCAGGCTGACATTCCCGGTGCAGTACTGCAGGAGTGCTGCACTGTCGGAGGTGCCGTCTTTCGCAGGAGAGGTTAAACCGAGGCCCCGTCTGCCCTCTCTGGTGGATGTAAAAGATCTTGTGGCACTATTTCGAAGAAGAGCAAGGGAGTTCTCCCCGGTGTCCTGGCCAATATTTATCTCTCAACCAACAGATGATCTAATTGTTTATTTCATTGCTATTTGTGGGAGCTTGCTGTGCAAAAATGGCTGCCGTGTTTCCTACAATGCAACGGTGACTACACTTCAAATGTACTTCATTGAATGTAAAGCGCTTTGGGATATCCTGAGGTCATGAAACTCATTACCTAAATGCAAGTTTTTCTTTCTTCAATATTGGTATTGGGCAATTGGCCTGAGAAAGACTTTTATTTAAACAGTACTTTCTAATGCCTCTCAGAAACATCTTAATGCTTTATCTACGATGAATAAGTGCAGTGACAGTTGTAATATAAGCAAGAATTGGCAGCCTTTTGCACCCTGCAATTTGTGACAAACAACAGCAATGACCTGGTAAGCACTTTTTGGTGTTGTTGGTTGCCTCCATAATAGAAACATAGAAAAATAGGAGCAGGAGTAGGCCATTCGGCCCTTTGATCCTGCTCCGCCATTCAATATGATCATGGCTGATCCTCTATCTCAATACCATATTCCCGCTCTCTCCCCATACCCCTTGATACCTTTTGTGTCTAGAATCTATTTTGGCGGTAAGATAAACAATCAAACATGGGTTACAAACATAAGAAATAAGAGCAGGAGTAGGCCATACTGCCCCTCGAGCCTGCTCTGCCATTCAATAAGATCATGGCTGACCATCGACCTCAACTCCACTTTCCCGCCCGATCTCCATATCCCTTGATTCCCCATGAGTCCAAAAATCTATCGATCTCAGCCTTGAATATACTCAAAGACTGAGCATCCACAACCCTCTGGGGCAGAGAATTCCAAAGATTCACAACCCTCTGAGTGAAGAAATTCCTCCTCATCTCAGTCTTAAATGGCCTACCCCTTATCCTGAGACTATGCCCCCTAGTTCTAGACACTCCAGCCAGGGGAAACAACCTCTCAGCATCTACCCTGTCAATCCCCTTCAGAATCTTGCATGTTTCAATGAGATCACCTCTCATTCTTCTAAACTCCAGAGAGTATAGGCCCATTCTACTCAATCTCTCATCATAGGACAGCCCTTTCATCCCAGGAATCAATCTAGTGAACCTTTGTTGCACTGCCTCCAAGGCAAGTATATCCTCCCTTAGATAAGGAGACCAGAACTGTACGCAGTACTCCAGGTGTGGTCTCACCAAGGTCCTGCACAATTGTAGCAAGACTTCCTTACTCTTATACTCCAACCCCCTTGTAATAAAGGCCAACATGCCATTTGTCTTCCTTATTGCTTGCTGGACCTGCATGCTAGCTTTCTGTGTTTCTTGCACAGGGACACCCAAATCTCTCTGAACACCAACATTTGAAAGTTTCTCATCATTTAAAAAATATTCTGTTTTTCTATTCTTCCTACCAAAGTGAATAATCTCACATTTCCCTAAATTATACTCCATCTGCCACCTTACTGCCCACTCACTTAGTCTATCTATATCCCTTTGCAGTCACTTTGTGATCTCCTCACAGCTTACTGTCCCACCTAGCTTTGTATCATCAGCAAACTTGAATACGTTACACTCGGTCTTTTCACCTCGGTCATTAATAAAGATTGTAAATAGCTGAGGCCCCAACACTGATCCTTGCGGCACCCCACTAGTTACAGCCTGCCAACCTGAAAAAGATCCATTTATCCCTGCTCTCTGTTTTCTGTCCGTTAACCAATCCTCTATCCATGCTACTATATTACCCCCAACCCCATGAGCCCTAATCTTGTCTAATAATCTTTTATGTGGCACCTTATCGAATGCCGGTTGCAAAGATTGGCATGATCATACCATAGACAAACAGACCAATACTTGTTGCAAAAACACACCATCAGAAAGAGTTGCCCAACTGATTGCTCGCACTGCCAACCTGATCATGCCCATTCAACAACAACTTGCATTTATAAAGCATTCAAAAGAAAGAAAGAAAGACTTGCATTTATATAGCGCCTTTCATGACTTCAGGACATCCCAAAGTGATTTACAGCCAATGAAGTACTTTTGAAGTGTAGTCACTTTTGTAATCTAGGAATCGCGGCAGCCAATTTGTGCACAGCAAGCTCCCACAAACAGCAATGTGAAAATGACCAGATAATCTGTAATTGTGATGTTGATTGAGGGATAAATATTGACCAGGACTCCGGGGATAACTCTTTGAAATAGTGCCATGGGATCTTTTATACCCACCTGCGAGAGCAGACGGGGCCTCAGTTTAATGTCTCATCTGAAAGACGGCACCTCTGACAGTGCAGCACTTCCTCATTACTACACTGGAGTGCCAGCCTAGATTTTTGTGCTCGAGTCCCTGGAGTGGGAACCTGAACCCACAACCTTCTGACCCAGAGGCAGAGAGAGCTGCCAACTGAGCCACGGCTGACAGCCCACTTAGCCTACCCAGTTATTTATGTATTCAATCAACACAGAAAATCTACATCTCCCACTTGGCACCAATTCCATTCCATTATGCTCCCTGCTGAATCAGCAACATATCCTTTATTAAAAAAATATTCCAAGAGAGTCATTGATTACTATACTTAAGGGCAATCCAGTACATCAGTTAACAATAATAAACGCAGTTCTAATGGACAGCTGTTGCAACATCTTAACAAATCCTAAATGGACTCCAGATTTGACACGCCTTTAGCCTGTGTTCTCCAAACGAATGCAATTGAAACTTTATTCCATTCATCCCAATAATAATGCTCAACCATTTTGCCCAGTGTCGCTCCCCCACTTCCCCATGACTGTTCTTCTCCAAAAGTTTGGAAGCACTGCTGAAAGTCTTCAAGTAACCTTGACGAGTTTGATCATCATTTAAGCATATTCATCCAACGTTTAGTGCTGGATGAAATGGATGCTGGCCCAGCACCTTGAAGCATTCTCTATTGCTGACTGTCCTTGCAAGAGCTCCCATCAGTTGTGAAAGAAGACATTTGAAGCACATCAATATCATCCTCTGGCACAAAACCTACAAGTGACTTCAATAAATCTTCACCTGTTGTGTCATTCTTGTTTGTTATCAGCTTCAATAGATCCTCCAAAATACATTTCTATCAAAGAGGCGGAGAGATAGAGTCAGTTAGGCATTACTGTTGATCGTAGTGACTCATCCAAGGCCATCAAAAACTTACCTTTCTTCAATTACTGACAGAATTGGTTAAAAATATCTTTCACCATCAGCTTATATCATTGTATATCTGTTGCTTGTGATAGAAGTCATTGCCTCAAGGTTTCTGCAACATCATTTTCATTCTTGTCAAGCAATGAAGGTTTTTATCATAGCAAGCAAGTAATGACAGCCGAATGGCTCTTATTTTTTGTCAGTTTCTTCTTTTTTCCCAGTAACTTTCTGTCTTCAATGAAAGATATTTTAACCCTTTTTTGTTTCATTTTCTCGGGTCTCCCCATGCCTGGTTCCAGAGTCCTCTTTTAAGTGTATGTTATGCTTCATTTCTTCTTGGATAACTTCCTCCAGCCCTGCAACCCTCCGCAATCTCTGCGCTCCTCCAATTCTGGCCTCTTGCGCATCCCTGATTTCAATCGCTCCACCATTGGCGGCCGTGCCTTCTGTTGCCAAGGCCCTTAGCTCTGGAATTCCCTCCCTAAACCTCTTCATCTCTCTACCTCGCGCTCCTCCTTTAAGAAGCTCCTTAAAACCTACCTCTTTGACCAAGCTTTTGGTCACCTGCCCTGATATCTCTGCATGTGCCTCGGTGTCACATTTGGTTTGATAATCGCTCCTGTGAAGTTCCTTGGGACTTTTAAATGCACTATCTAAATGGAAGTTGTTGTTGTTGTAATGCTGAAGTTTAATATTTGCTGTCCATCCCTAACTCTCATGGAACATAGGAACACAGGAACAGGAGTAGCCTGTTCCGCCATTCAATGGGATCATGGCTGATCTGCGACCTAAATCCATATACCCACCTTTGGCCCATATCCCTTAATACCTTTGGTTATCAAAAATCTATCAATCTCAGATTTAAAATTAGCAATTGATCTAGCATCAATTGTCATTTGCAGAAGAGAGTTCCAAACTTCTACCACCCTTTGTGTGTAGAAGTGTTTCCTAATTTCACTCCTGAAAGGTCTGGCTCTAATTTTTAGACTATGTCCACTAATCCTAGAATCCCCAACCAGCGGAAATAGTTTCTCTCTATCTACCCTATCTGTTCCCATTAATATGCTGAAAACTTCGATTAGATCACCCCTTAACCTTCTAAATTCTAGGGAATACAACCCTAATTTGTGTAATCTCTCCTCGTAATTTAACTCTTGGAGTCCGGGTATCATTCTGGTAAACCTACGCTGCACTCCCTCCAAGGCCAATATATCCTTCCTAAGGTGTGGTGCCCAGAACTGCTCACAGTACTCCAGGTGTGGTCTAACCAGGGTTTTGTATAGCTGCAGCATAGCTTCTACCCCCTTGTATTCTAGCCCTTTAGATATAAAGGCCAGCATTCCATTAGCCTTTTTGATTATTTTCTGTACCTGTTCATCACATTTTAATGATCTTTGTACCTGGACCCCCAACTCTCTTTGGACCTCCACTGTTTTTAGCTTTTCACCATTTAGAAAGCACACTGTTCTATCCTTTTTAGGTCCAAAGAGGATGACCTCACATTTGTCTGCATTGAAATCCATTTGCCAGAGTTTTGCCCATTCACTTAATCTGTCGATATCCCTTTGTAATTTTATGCTTTCAACTACACTGCCTACAATGCCGCCTATCTTTCTGTCATCGGCAAATTTGGATATATGACTTTCTATCCCATCATCTAAGTCGTTAATAAATACTGTGAATAGTTGAGGCCCGAACACAGATCCCTGTGGGACACCACTAGTCACATCCTGCCAATTAGAGTACCTGCCCATTATCCCTACTCTCTGTCTCCTGCCGCTCAGCTAATTTCCTAACCAGGTCAATAATTTGCATTCAATTTCATGGACTTCAACCTTAGTTAACAGTCTCTTATGTGGAACTTTATCAAGTGCCTTCTGGAAGTCTCATGGAGTTTCACAGTAATTGCTTTTAGAAGAAAGAAAGACTTGCATTTATCTAGCACCTTTCATGACCTCAGGACGTCCAAAAGCGCTTCAGAGCCAATGAAATACTTTTGAAGCGCAGTCACTGTTGTAATGTAGGAAATGCGGCAGCCAATTTGCGTACAGCAAGCTCCCACAAACAGCAATGTGATAGTGACCAGATAATCTGTTTTGGTGATTTTGGTTGAGGGATAAATATTGGCCAGGACACCAGGGATAACTCCCCTGCTCTTCTTTGAAATATGGCCGTGGGATTATTTCCGTCCAGCTGAGAGGACAGCTGAGGTCTCGGTTTAACGTCTCATCCGAAAGATGGCACCTCCGACAGTGCAGCACTCCCTCAGTACTGTACTGGGAGTGTCAGCCTGGATTCTGTGCTCAAGGCTCTGGAGTAGCTCTGTAGCATCACAGTTTTGTATCTCGTCACTCTGTAATGCAGAGAAACTCCTATGCTCCAAACCAACTCTACTTCACTGCTTCACACATTGCCAAAAGTTTTGTTACTTAATTACAAATAATGAAATCAAATCGAAATATTATACAAAATCAGGATAGAATGACCGCAAAATGGGAAATAAATTATGTCTACTTTCTCTGATCCAACTATCCGATCCATTGAATCTTCTTCACCTGAAGACCTCCCCTGTTCCTACCGCCCAGTGTTATTCATGGTAGATTGACTATGTAGAAATGATAAACTGCGCAGGAGTCCAATTAAATTTTGTTTTTTAAAATGCAAATGTCTTTATAACAACGAAGCACAATATAATTGTTTTTTTTAATCCGTTCATGGGATGTGAGCATCGCTGACAAGACCAGCATTTATTGCCCATCCCTAGTCGCCCTTGAGAAGGTGATGGTGAGCCGTCTTCTTGAACCGCTGCAGTCCGCGTGATGAAGGTACTCTCACAGCGCTATTAGGTAGGGAGTTCCAGGATTTTGACCCAGCGATGATGAAGGAACAGCCGATATACTTCTAAGTCAGGATGGTGTGTGACTTGGTGGGGAACTTGGAGGTGGTGGTGTTCCCATGCGTCTGCTGCCCTTATCCTTCTAGGTAGAAGAGGTTGCGGGTTTTGGGAGGTACTGCCGCAGAAGCCTTGGCGAGTTGCTGCAGTGCATCAGTCGCACATTCATCATTCCATCAGCCTCAAGCTACATCGCGCACTCTATTGATTGAATTGCTTTGATGAGTCTGTTATAGGCAGTTTTCAAACCTATAGCTTAAAATGTCAAATTCCTGCATAAAAATGAAATATGACTTTAATTAAAGCATTGTGAGTGTGGGACGATCTTACATTTAAGTGGAAATTACTTAATTTTAGATTCTTGAAAGTTTTATTTTATCAATTATGATTGTAAATATGTTTCACTAACACAAAGACCTTCAAATGCCCTTGATGGTATTTTTGGGTGACACATTTCTTACTGATGATAATCTGAGTTGAATATTTGCGTTATGCTGAGTGAATTAGAATGACCACATCATAGAACAAAGTGACAGGTTTCGGGGGTCGCATGTCTTTAGCTTGTCACCGCTTCTGTCATATTGTCCAAAGTGAATTAAATTTGTTTCATGTCAACAGTTCCACCAAAGTGTAAAAAATAGACCCTGAACTTTAACCCATGGCAGTGTCTGACAAGCCAAACATTGCGGTTCCAAAATTCCTCATTCCAGCTCCGGTCCTGGAGCGCCACTTGAGAGTGGCACATAATCGGAGAATCTGGCTCGGAAGTCAGTGTTCCTGAATTGCGTCACTCCTGATTTTCTGGCCATCATTGCTGGAAGCCGCAAATACCACAGATCAGTCACTCTGCTCCCAATTCACTGATCTGTGCCCCTGTCAATGGGAGTAGATCTTGACTTTGTGCGCAAAACGGGTGACAGTGAATCGGCAGCCTGTTTTACATCGCTTATCTATTTCCGTTCCCATGGAAGCCAGCGGTGGCTCAGTTGGGTAGCACTCTCTCCTCTGAGTCAGCAGGTTTGAACACATAACCTGAGGTGGCATTCCTTAGGGAGTGCTGCACTGTCTTTCAGATGAGACGTTAAACTGAGTTGCCATCTGCCCTCTCAGGAGGACGTAAAAAAATCCCATGACATTTGAGGCAAATAGCATCAGTGCCTTCAAGGGGAAGCTAGATAAGTACATGAAGGATATGTTGATAGAGTTAGATGAAGTAGGGTGGAAGGAGGCTCGCGTGGAGCATAAACACTGGCATAGATGAGTTGGGCCGAATGGCTTGTTTCTGTGATGTAAATTCTGTGTAATTCTATATATGTAAGAGCAGGGGAGTTCTTCCTGTTGTCTTGGCCAATCCTTACCAACTTCGCTAAAACAGATGATCTGGTCATTTAGCTCATTGCTGTTTGTGGGAGCTTGCTGTGCGCAAATTGGCTGCCGCATTTCCCACATTACAACAGTGACTCCACTTCAAATAGTACTTCATTGTCTGTAAAGCGCTTTGGGACAACAGTGACTACGCTTCAGTGGTTGTGAAGCTTTGGAATGTCCTGAGGTTGTGAAAGGGACTGTAGAAAGGCAAATCTTTCTTTTCAATGAAAATAAAAGTGGAAATTAAAATCGGGGAGGTGTGGTCGAGTTGATGTCATGCGTTTTGCACAATCGTCAAGAAATAAAGAAAGACTTGCATTTATATAGCGCCTTTCACGACCACCGGATGTCTCAAAGCGCTTTAAAGCCAATGAAGTACTTTTTGAAGTGTAGTCACTGTTGTAATGTGGGAAACGCGGCAGTCAATTTGCGCACAGCAAGATCCCATAAACAGCAATGTGATAATGACCAGACAATCTGTTTTTGTTATGTTGGTTGAGGGATAAATATTGGCCCCAGGACACCGGGGATAACTCCCCTGCTTTTCTTCGAAATAGTGCCATGGGATCTTTTACGTCCACCTGAGAGAGCAGACGGGGCCTCGGTTTAACGTCTCATTCGAAAGACGGCACCTCCGACAGTGCAGCACTCCCTCAGCACTGCACTAGTGTCAGCCTAGCTTTATGTGCACAAGTCCCTGGAGTGGGACTTAAACCCACAACCTTCTGACTCAGAGTGAGGGCCCCTGCTCCAGGAGTAACTGCAGAGCTTACTTCTCTATCGTCTAATAACATTGCATCAAAACAAGGGTCAGTGGTGCACACTTAGTGCACTGAAAAGTTGCAATGATGGCGTTTTAATACTGGATAGCCAATCAAGATAGGATGAAAATTAAAGATGTTGAATTCATAGGAAAACAAAGGTTGATGCATTGAGAATTATTCTGATTTATAAATAGTATGACCACTGAAACTCATATGGAATACACGATTTGGGGGAACTGCAGCAACGGCGAGTAATTACAGGTGTTTTTATGCCATTGACATAATAAAAGATCCCAAGGCACTTACCAGATGAGAGGATGGACCATGTGGCAGTAGGACAATGGGGAGAGGTGACCCATAACCTTGGAGCAAAGAAAGATTTTGAGGATATTTGTTGAGGCAGGAGGGAAGAAGGAAGGAGGATGGGGTTAAGGAGGGAATTCCAAGGAACCAGAAAGACAGAACCTGAATTGATATAGCACCTTATCACATCCTTAGGACGCACCAGATGGTCTCAGTAAAAGTGACCATGAAGTTGTCGGATTGTCGTAAAAACCCAACTGGTTCACTGAAATCCTTTAGGGAAGGAAACCTGCCGTCCTTACCCGGCCTGGGCCTATACTTGACTCCAGTCCCACACCAACGTGTTTGACTCGAAACTACTTTCTGAAGTGGGCAATCAAGCCGCTCAGTTGTACAGCGCAACTAGAGATGCAGGCTTTGCCAACGATGCCCACATCCTCAGAATGAAAGTACATCCCAAAGCACTTCTACGTCAATGAAATTCTTGCTGACATGTATATTCTTCTGTCATGGAAGCAAGTGTAGCAGCTAATGTGAGCACAGCAAGGTTCAACCAACAGCAATGAGATGAATGAATTGATCTGTTTTGATGGTGTAGGATGAGGGATGAATGATGGCCAGGAGACCAGGAATGCTTCCCTCCTCTTCTGCGAAAAAGTGCCATGGAATCTTACCTGAACAGGGGAATAGAGCCCTGATTTAGGGTAGATTTTAACTCCAGACATGGAATGGGTGGGCAGCTCGTGCCAGCAGGAGTCCTGGTCTGTTTCGAGGTTCGGGCCTCATCACCACGTTGCCCGCGAGCTGCAACTCCGAGAATGTTGTCCCGATGCAGCTCGCGCACTCCGGACCAGTCCAACATCCGGTGGTTCAGATGCTCACCTGGGCCGCAGGCAGGTAGATCTGAGAGGGAGCGGGGCGGGGAGGGGGGGAGGGGAAGATTTGTAATAGGTTGGGGGGGGTGGAAGCCGGGGCAGCAGTGGGCCGCATTATTCTTGAGGAGCCTGGAGGAGAACTCCCACAATAATAATAACTTACTTGCATTTTTGGAGCCTGGCTCAGTGGGTAGCAACCTTGCCTCTGAGTCATATCCCGTTCCAGACACTTAAGCACAAAACTCTAGGCTGACACTCCAGTGCTGATGGAGTGCTGCACTGTTGGATGTGCCGTCTTTCAGATGGGATGTTACACCGAGGCCCCGTCTGCCCTCTCAGGTGGCTGTTAAACATCCCATGGCTCTATTCCGAAGAAGAGCTGGGGAGTTCCCCACCCTCCCCGGTTCCTGGTCAATATTTATCCCTCAATCAGCATCACTTAAAAAACCCGATTATCTGGTGATTATCACAATGTTGTTTGTGGGATTGTGCTGAGCGCAAATTGGCTGCCGCGTTTCCTACATTACAACAGTGACTACACTTCAAAAAAGTACTTTATTGGTTTCAAAGCGCTTTGGGACGTCCTGAGGTCGTGAAAGGCGCTATGGAAATGCAAGCTCTTTCTTTTTATCACTCTGAATTGCACTGGGGTTCTACGTACGTCATATGACCCCAATTTGCAAGCGGTAAGGAGATTCCCGCCTGATTCCGGCAGGCACCTGGGTTACCCACCTGAAGGTCCCAGCAGAGCGGTAACAGGGCAGTTGGTGGCGCACAGCGATTGTAACTCCGCTACTACCCCGTTTCCCCTCCGGGTGTGCCGAGTTAAAATTGGCGCAAATGTTTCATCCGACAGCTGGCTTTACACAACTGAAACACAACAGGTCTGTAGAACTGTCAAGGCAGCCAGGCTGTGCGTTTCTGGGAATGATACATCGGCTGATGACCCCGTGTGGATCAATAACGCGTTCCGCCTTTCTCAATCAGCAGCTGATCCTGGACCACCCCCCCCTCGGTGGATATTCTTCACTGGTTCATTGTTTGCCTGCTTCATGACTTATCCTGGAGTCAGTGTTACCGTCTCCTCAATAGATGGAGCAGAGTTACAGGGTGGCAACTCGATGGTGGACAACATGAAAGCCACGATTTATGAGCACACGTGCATTAACAAATGAGACGGACATTGGGCCGGATTTTCCGCCCCCCATGGGTGCGTAACGAGGTGCGTCTGCGCCCATAGGGGCCTCGCAAGTGCCGGTTTCAGGCCTGCGAAGCGCATGCGCCAAAACCCGGCACTTGCGATCTGTCGAGAATCCTCTTGACAGATCCTCCGCCTGCCCTGGAGAAGGGCCTCTGCGGGGGGAGAGTTCCGCTTTCTGCATAACCTCCGCCCGCTGAAAACCTTTAAAAATCTTACGCCTGGTAAAAGCCTGCGTAAGGCTTGCTTTTACCAGCATAAGAGTTTAAAAAAATAAATTTTTTTCACTCATTTATAATTTTAAAATACTTATAAAAAAGGTAAGTTTATTTTTAGCCCCGTAAAATACTTTAATTATTTTTTTCAAAAAATTAAGTTTTTCTTCAAAATATTTAATTTAATGTAATTTTAACTAATTTTAAATACGTGATTTAAAAAAAAAATATTTAATGTTTAATTGTGTTTTTAAATATAATCCCCATTCATACTTTTGACAGATCTGTGTGTAGAGATCCCCATGGCCCACGTGATCCCAGGGAAGCTTGCGAACCGCCTGCGCCCCTGGGATACCTGGGCCTCTGCGCACGTGGACCAGGAGAGGCCCAGGATCGGAAGTCTCGGGACCTACGGAGCCAGCAGGTAAGTGAGTAGATTTTTCCTGATTAACGGCAGAACTGGACCGTCAAATAAAGGTCCTTCTGGGAGCAAAGTTGAGACTTGCATCTTGTTTGGTATGCCATCTAAATTACGTCAATGTATTATGACTTTTTGAACTATTTATTCTGTACTGGGATATTACATCAGAGAGAAAGAAAACATTTATTTTACAAGGCATCTGGTTATGGTTTCACCAATTAGTCATTGGCCCGTAATTTCTGCTCCTGGGCCTCTCCACAGTCGAAATGCGCAGGGCCCACGTATCCCAGGGGCGCAGGCAGTTCGCAAGCGTCCCTGGGATCACGTGGGCCAGGCCAGCCAATAGGAGAAGGGAATCTCCCTTCATTCTTTTGACAGACAGACCCATCAAATATATGAATGGAGATCACCCCAAAAAGACACTAAAACATTAAATATTTTTTTTTTAAATCACATTTTTAAAATGAGTTAAAATTGCAATAAATTAAATATTTTAAACAAAAATTTAATTTTTTGAGAAAAATAATTAAACTTTTTTACGGGGCTAAAAATAAACTTACCTTTTTTAAAAGTATTTTAAAATTATAAATGAGCGGAAAAAAAGTTAAAACTTTTTTTTAACTCTTATGCTGATAAAAGCTGACCTTACCCACGCTTTTACCAGGCGTAAGATTTCTAAGGGTTTTCAGCGGGCGAAGGTTCTGCAGAAAGCAGAACTATCCGCCCGCAGAGGCCCTTCTCTAGGGCAGGCGTCCGATCTGTCAAGAGCATACTTGACAGATCGGAAATGCCGGTTTTTAGCGCATGCCTATGGGTGTGTACACAGCCCATACACACCCGTAGGCATCGGAAAATACGGGCCAATATTTTGAAGATTTTTGTACTCCTGACCTCTGCTAGTGCCTGTTAGTGGCACTGTGTCTCAACAAAGTCCTTTCAACCATAGGGCATTGAAAACTACCTCTCATTCAACAACAACAACAACTTGTATTTATATAGCGCCTTTAACATAGTAAAACGTCCCAAGGTGCTGTATAAATACAGGTTGTTGTTGTTGTTGAATGAGAGGTAGTTTTCAATGCCCAAAAAATTTCACACCAAGCCACATAAGGAGAAATTAGGGCAGGTGACCAAAAGCTTGGTCAAAGAGGTTGGTTTTAAGGAGCGTCTTAAAGGAGGAGGGAGAGGTAGAGAGGCGGAGAGGTTTAGGCAGGGAATTCCAGAGCTTAGGACCCAGGCAACAGAAGGCACGGCCGCCAATGGTTGAGCAATTATAATTCACCACTCTGTTCAGCTCATTAACTCTTTTTCAACAGAGCTGTGGCATTTGATGACTTTTTACCAACTTTACTTACTTGGTTAGACGTCATAGTCTTTCAGTAAGAAAGAAAGAGCCTGCGTTTATATCGTAACTTTCGCACCCTTGGGACATCCCAAAGCATTTCATCACCAACAAGTTGCTTTTGATTGGGTCACTGTTTTTAAGTAGGCAAATGCAGTAGCCAATTTATATAAAGCAAGATCCCATCAACAGTAAATTAGATAAATGACCAGTTAATCTGTTTTTGATCTAATTGAGCGAGGGAGAAATATTGGTCAGGACACCAGAGAACTTCCTGCTCTCCTCTGAATAGTGCCATGTGATCTTTTACTTCTACCTGAGCAGGGATCGTAATTGCAGGCCTTATCTGAGACACAGCACCTCCGAGAACACAGCCCTCCCTCAATATAACACTGAAGCGTCAAGTGCTCATGCCCTGGAGTGGGGCTTTAAGCAACATCCTTCCTTTGGGCATAGGTGTGTTGTGGATAGTTTGGAGCGTGTTCCAAAAATTTGTCTTAAATTTGCAAATCTGTTTCATAGGAAAGAAATGTTTATTTGGCAAAGCATCGCTGGCTCTTTCCCCATCTGTATTCCATTCGATACCTCTTCTCCGGCTGTGCAAGATGTCGCAATCATTGTATTCATTAACATGCATTACCAAAAGCCACGTGCCTCTTTGAAGAGGTAGATTTGCACCAGAAAACCAGTGCAGATGAGGAAGACTATTCGGCCCATCTTGCTCACTCTCGAGTAAATCCTTCCGCCAATCGCAGCATCCGAATGAAGAAAGCAAACTAATGGCTGGAAAATTCCTCCCAGCTTTTCCCGTTTTGCCGGAGGGACTTTGTTGGAAGTGACCTTGCACGCGCGCGTAAAGGGGGTTTCTGTCGCACTTCTGGCGAAGCAACGCCGAGGAATTTCTGCCCAATGTGACACACAAGACCTTGCATTTGAAATGATGCATTGTTTGTTTATTTTGCAATGCTTACTGAGTGCTTGGGGTGGTTCAATCTTATTTTCATTCCCGTAGATTGGTCTGTATCTGAGAGAGACGACACAAAATATAAGGAGGGCACAGAATTTTTTCTTTATTCAATCACAGGATGCGTCGCTGGCAAGGCCAACATTTATTGCCCATCGCTGATTGCCCTTGAGCAGGTGGTGGTGAGCCGCCATTTCAGAGGACAGTTAAGAATCAATCACATTGCTGTGGGTCTGGAGTCACATATAGGCCAGGCCGGATAAGGGCGGCAGATTTCCTTCCCTAAAGGACATTAGTGAACCAGATGGGTTTTTACGACAATCCGGTAGTTTCAAGGTCACCATTACTGACACTAGCTTTTTATTCCAGATTTATTTAATTAACTGAATTTAAATTCCCCAGCTGCAGTGGTGGGACTGGAACTCACCTCTACTGGAGCATTAGTCCAGGCCTCTGGGTTAACATAAAGGAGAGAAAATAGCCTGGATTTTACAGTGGTAATAACAACGAAACTGTGAGCGTTCGCCGTCATTGCCCCTCTGAAACTGACCGCAGCTTCAGGATTTAGTGCATGCGCAGATAAGGGCAGAAATCCAGATGTTGTGGTCAGTCATTCCCTGTTCCACCACAGGTTGCGCTGTGGAACTCCCCAGAGTCAGCCAGTGAGATCACACTGCAGGACGAAAACTTCCCCATTTACGCTGGAATATCACTGTCAACCACAACCCCCTTCCCCCCGAAAATGTTAAGCCTTGTTGAAAGAGGTATAACTGGGTATTGACTGCTGAACAACTGATCTGACACTGAAAAATTAATTTTATATTTGTGGAATGTTTCCATTAATATGATTAATATTTACAAGTTTTTAAAATAATATATTTTTTAAAAGTTTGTTTATGATATTTCAGCTCCTACCTTAATCATATGTGTATGTCCTAATCTTTATTTCACTCTCTGTAAAATTTATAAAAAGTAAATTGGAATCTGTGCATTTTACTTCCTGGTTTGCTGTCTGTGAGAATTCTTCAAAGTGATTGGCTGCTCAGCTTGCTTGATGCCATCACGGTTGCTGGATGCTGAAGATTCGCTTGATTTGGCACCAGATTCAAACTAAGGTCGGGAGAGCTGAAATTCACGCTAAATCTTTGTGGGCAGCTTTCTTCGAGATCAGCGGCGAGCACAGTGACTTCGCCACTGACCGCAAATTCCAGGCCATTATGAAAGAATTGTACCATTCACTCAAACAAATAGAGAGGAGATCTGTATAAAGAGCCTGGTATTTAGGCATGGATGTATAAGCAGGAACTCTTTAGCACCCATAAGTAGTATTCTGCTGGAGAAATCATAGGATCATAGAATCATAGAAATTGCAGCACTTCAAGTGCATATCCAAGTAATTTTTAAATACAATGAGGGTTTTTGCCTCTACCACCCTTTCAGGCAGTGAGTTCCAGACCCCCACAACCCTCTGGATGAAAAAGGTTCTCCTCAGCTCCCCTCTAACCCTTCTACCAATTACTTTAAATCTATGCCCCGTGGTTATTGACCTCTCTGCTAAGGGAAATAGGTTCCTCCTATCCACTCTATCTAGGCCCCACATAATTTTATACATCTCAATTAAATCTCCCCTCAGCCTCTTCTGTTCCAAAGAAAACAACCCAGCCTATCCAATCTTTCCTCATAGCTAAAATTCCCCAGCCCAGGCAACATCCTCATAAATCTCCTCTGTACCCTCTCGAGTGCAATCACATCCTTCCTGTAATGTGGTGACCAGAACTGTACGCAGTAGTCTAGCTGTGGCCTAATTAGTGTTTTATACAGTATGTGTAATGTTAACATTTATTTTAATATTTTCTTGAGTTTTGGGTTATTGATTTTCAGTAGAAAAATCCAATGGATCAGTCTGTTTATTTGAGGTTTGTGTTTGCTCTCTCTAGGAGGTATTATGTAATTTGCATTAATGTTGTTGAGAGCAGTATATTTTGCATCTCTAAACATGTAGGAAGGATGGAAAGAATTTGAAGGTAGACTAGTTAATATCGGTGACTGCTGATCTGCTGAGAAAGCATCTGTTGCTATGAGTTTGTTCATACATTTTTTTTTACTGCAATCAAGTCAATGAAATAACGTCAGTGGCAAATAGCACACTTGGCTAACTCCTGTGCCTAATTAAAGTAGAACAAGCGGACATGGAAAGAGGAGAGAAAAAGAAAGCAAAGGATTCTGAAACACAACACAGAATATGCATTAGATCTGGCCAGATTTGCACTGGAAAGTCAATGACTGACGCATTGACTGTCTCAATCTATGACTGGTAAGTTCCAATGCTTGTGCAGGATGGTGCTATCAGACTGCCGTGTAAAGTGCCAGTTTGGTTCATTTGGCAGAACTCTGAGTCAGATGTTGTGTGAACAGGCCCCACTGCTGGACTTGAGTTTATACTATAGGCTGTCAATTCATTGTGGACCTCGAGGGAGTCCTGCATTGCCAGAGGTAAGACGTTAACCTGAAACTCTATTCAGTTGCGGGAAAAGGTGACTACACTTCAAAAGTTATTGCTTGGCTGTGAAGCACTTTGGGAATGTCCCAAGGGTATAACAAGTGCTATTTAAATGCATACTTCTTCCCTTCTTAAACCCCACAAATTGGGCTATCAGTCCCTAATCCATCAATGAGAAGAATATCAGGGGCGGGATGAAACGCACGGCCGATTCCTCAACACCCATTTCATACTTTCACTGAACAGCAATTTTTTTATTCATTCACAAGATGTGGGCGTCGCTGGCAAGGCCAGCATTTATTGCCCATCCCTAATTGCCCTTGAGAAGGTGGTGGTGAGCCGCCTTCTTGAACCGCTGCAGTCTGTGTGATGAAGGTACTCCCACAGTGCTGTTAGGGAGGGAGTTCCAGGATTTTGACCCAGCGATGATGAAGGAACGACCGATATATTTCCAAGTCAGGATGATGATTGACTTGGAGGGGACCTTGCAGGTGGTGGTGTTCCCATGTGCTTTCTGCCCTTGTCCTTCTAGGTTGAAGAGGTCGCGGGTTTGGGAGGTGCTGCCGAAGAAGCCTTGGCGAGTTGCTGCAGTGCATCCTGTAGATGGTACACACTGCAGCCACAGTACGCCGGTGGTGGAGGGAGTGAATGTTTAAGGTGGTGGATGGGGTGCCAATCAAGTGGGCTGCTTTGTCCTGGATGGTGTCGAGTTTCTTGAGTGTTGTTGGAGCTGCACTCATCCAGGCAAGTGGAGAGTATTCTATCACACTCCTGACTTGTGCCTTGTAGATGGTGGAAAGGCTTTGGGGAGTCAGGAGGTGAGACACTCGCCGCAGAATACCCAGCCTCTGACCTGCTCTTGTTGCCACAGTATTTTTGTGGCTGGTCCAGTTAGGTTTCTGGTCAATGGTAACCCCCAGGATGTTAATAATGGGGGATTCGGTGATGTTAATGCTGTTGAATGTCGGCAATATTACCAGATAAACATTTAATGCGTTTTTCTGACCTTCTTACATCCGTTATTTTAACAGTAGTATTTACGGAAAGTTAACGGAGGCCCACATGCCCCTTACGGAACCCGCTGGAACATCCTTTCATTGAGATTAGTAGAAAGAAAACTCATCAGGCTCCGTTACTGGTGAGCAATTCCCGCCTGCTGCTTATCACCCAGCTGTTAAAGACAAAAATCTATTTTGGTCAGTCTATGAGGAGAACTTTTATGACTCGTCCCCGTTAATGAAAAGTGACAACTTACTGAAGTGACCTTTACAATCATTGATGCCTCCATTAATGAATTAATCCCCTTTTTTGTTTGGCTTTCTTTTAATTAACGTTGCTGTCTGACTATACTGCATTCCAAAGCTCTCCTGTTCAAAGAGTCTTACAGTGCAGAAGAAGGCCATTTGGCCCATCGTGCCTGTGCTGGTTCTTTGAAAGAACTACCCAATTAGTCAAAGGATGGAAGGAAAGGAAAGGGGAAAAGGAAAAAGTGAAAGAATGAAGGGGAAGGAAGGGAAAGGAAATGAAAGGGGAAAAGGGAAGGATGGATGGAAGGAAGGAAGGAAGAACTAACTTGCATTTATATAGCGACTTTCAAAAACTCAGGACGTCCCAAAGTGCTTTACAACCAATGAAGTACTTTTTGGAGTGTAGTCACTGTTGTAATGTGGAAACACAGCAGCCAATTTGCACACAGCAAGCTCCCACAAACAGCAACATGATAATGATCAGATGATAATGATCAGATAATCTGCTTTTTAGTGATGTTGATTGAGAGAAGTAGTTCAGGACGTTGTCAGTGCTGAATAGATTAGGAGAATAGATGGGATGTTTTTTGAAAATTTGCATTTTGAAAGTCTATAGTTAGTATGGGGAAAGGAAGACCAAGGGAGATAGAGGAGGTGATTTTAGTCCTGGACAGTTGCACAAAATGTGCAATAACGAACTGGCTGCCTGTCTTACAACCTGCCCAACTTTCTTTTCCATTGACTTCAAACCCACATTGTCACGATTTCTTTGTACAACCCTCTTGCCTCAGAAACATTTGATAAAGTGTCACAGCACAGAAACAGACTATTGACCCTTTATTAATCCTTGTTTTCAAGCAATTATCAAATTCCCATTTCAAATAATTTATAGATAACAACAACAATTTGCATTTATGTAGCACCTTTAATGTTGTAAAACGTCCCAAGGCGCTTCACAGGAGCGTTATCAAACATCATTTGAAATTGAGCAGCCTACGGAGATATTAGGACAGGTGACCAAAAGCTGGGTCAAAGGGGTAGGTTCTAAGGAGGGTCTTAAAGGAGGAGAGAGAGGAGGCAGAGAGGTTTAGGGAGGGAATTCCAGAGCTTGGGGCCCAGGCAGCTGAAGGCACGGCCGCCAATGGTGGAGTGATTGAACTCGAGGATGAGCAAGAGGCCAGAATTGGAGGACAGAATGTATTTTCTAACCTCCCATTCAATGCTTTATTTTTAATCATCTAAAATTTGTGCCCTCAACAAGTGACTGAATCTTAAATTAATTCAAGCTGTTTGCTTCAATGGTCTTCTCTGATCATCTATTCTGTGTGTCTATTACTATTCGCTTGAAAATCCTGCCTAAATTCCCTATTTATTTAAATTTTTAATATATGGCTCCTACTTCTTAAAACCTCTTGGAGGCTACAATCCCGCTTTCTGTGGTGTGCGACTAATATTATGCATGGAAAGCCACACGATTTCAACCAGTGATTTATGCAGTACCTGCACGACAACCTCTTTTGATTAATGTTTGAGCCTTCTGTGAGTACAACCCAGTAGCTTGCACTTGGCTGATGGTTGCTACAATCTTTCCACAGTGACCTCAGATGTTCTCATCAGTACGTTTCATGACTGTTCAGTTGAACGCATACATTGGTTTAACTCGCTCATAACCCCTTTCCAGATTGCAAAGTTTCTAGCTACTGCAGCCCTCAGTTTTACTCTCTTTACATTAGTCATCCATTCGCAATTTGAAATCTTGTGAGAAGCCTTTTGAAAATCTAACTATATAAAAACCCATTGCATTTCCCATAGAATCATACAATAGTACAGCACAGAAGGAGGCCATTTGGCCCATCGAGTCTGCGCCGGCTCTTTCACACTGCAAGCTCCCACAAACAGCAATGTGATAATGACCAGATAATCTGTTTTAGTGATGCTGATTAAGAAATAAATACTGGCCAGGACGAACTCCCCCGCTCTTCTTTGAAATAGTGCCATAGGATCTTTCACATCCACCTGAGAGAGCAGACGGGGCCTCGGTGCAACATCTAATCCGAAAGACGGCACCTCCGATAGTGCAGCACTCCCTCAGTACTGCACTGGAGTGTCAGCCTAGATTTTTGTGCTCAAGTCTCTGGAGTGGGACTTGAACCCACAACCTTCTGACTCAGAAGCCAAGCGTGCTACCCCCTTTTTTTTATATATATAATTTATTGAACATTAAAAACATTTACAACATGGTGATCATTCCATTGCATCACACAAATCCATTCTGCCGCTCTGCACAGCCATTCCTCCACCACATATTAACATCAAAACCTGAAGTTTAATTTGTCTCCCATAATATATACTAATCTATTGTACTGTAAAAATTGATCAGTAATCATGGCTCCGAATAAGGGAAGTGTGCCTGACAATCCCCCCATCATTTAATCTCCGGCCCTTCCCTCCTCTCATGCTTCTTTCCAACTTTTCGGGCAGCTGTTGCTTTCTCCTGCAGCCTCCGGCTCTTTTTCACCTCCTGTTTGAACCTTCCCTGCAGTTTCAGCCTCTTCCTTACATTAGGTTTGGGCCGAGGAGCTGCCCCTTCTCCCTCCTTCTGCCCCTCACTAACCTTTCCCTTGCCACACGATGCCACCCCACCCCCCACTTCCATGTCTCTGTCCCCCTCTGACTCCTCACTCTCGAGCTCTTCTGCAACCTCCCACCCCTGCTCCCCATCAGATACATAATCTCCCTTAGAGAGTCTTCCTGCTATCACGGTTTCTCCAACAGTGCCACTCCCTTCGGCCTCATCTCCACCGCTGACCCTTGCTCCCCGTTTCTTCTCTCTCTGGGACAATGGCTCATCGGCACCTATCTTGCTCCCTCCTGGCATCTTTGTCTCCCCACTCCCATCCTGCTGCCCCTTTAAGGCTCCTGCCTCTTGGACCATCTCCTTGTCTTGCCCCCTCCTGCTCCCCGAGATGTCCAACTCCCCGTCTTTCTTTGGAGTACTTACACTTACCCCGCACCCCACTCCTGCCTCCTCTCCCCCCGTGGACACCAGATTCTTTAGGGAGAGCCGAGCCGTGTTATGGCTCGACCCGTGCTGCCCGCTGCTGTCTTTGTCCTTTTCCACTGAACTTGGTGTGTTTTCCACCATCTCCATTCTGTTCTCTGCTCTGCAATTTTCTGCGTCTCCAGCGCTCTTTTCTCCTTCCATTCACCAGCTGTGTCCTCCGCCTGCTCCGCTCCTCCAGCTGCTCCACTCACACTTCCTGCTCCTTCTCCTTCTCCCATCTCCTCGTCACTCAAGGGACCTCCTTCTGCCTCACACTCACAGCAGGTGGGGCCTTTGTGACACATCCCACAGTTCTCTGCCTTGCAGCTCCGAGCGATGTAGAATCACAGAACGTTACAGCACGGAAGGAGGCCATTTCAGCCCATCGTGTCCACGCCGGCCAACAAAGAGCTATCCAGCTTAATCCCACTTCCCAGCTCTTGGTCCGTAGCCCTGCAGGTTACAGCATCCCAAGTGCACATCCAAGTACTTTTTAAATGTGGTTAGGGTTCCTGCCTCTACCACCCTTTCAGCCAGTGAGTTCCAGACTCCCACAACCCTCTGTGTGAAGAAATTTCCCCTCAAATCCCCTCTAAACCTTCCACCAATTACTTTAAATCTGTGCCCCCTGGTTTTTGACCCCTCTGCTATGGGAAATAGGCCCTTTCTATCCACTTTATCTATGCCCCATATAATTTTATACACCTCAATAAGGTCTCCCCTCAGCCTCCTCTTCCAAGGAAAACAGACCCAGCCTATCAAGTCTTTCCTCATAGCTAAGATTCTCTACTCCCGGCAACATCCCCGTAAATCTCCTCTGTACCCTCTCTAGTGCAATCACATCTTTCCTGTAATGTGGTGACCAGAACTGCACGCAGTACTCTAGCTGAGGCCTAACTAGTGTTTTATACAGTTGAAGCATAACCCCCCTGCTCTTGTATTCTATGCCACAGCTAATAAAGGCAAGCATTCCGTATGCCTTCTTAGCCACCTTATCTACCTGGCCTGCTACCTTCAGGGATCTGTGGACATGCACTCCAAGGTCCCTTTGTTCCTTTACACCACTCAGTGTCCTACCATTTAATGTGTATTCCCTTTCCTTGTTAGCCCTCCCCAAATGCATTACCTCACACTTCTCCAGATTGAATTCCATTTGCCACTGTTCTGACCACCTGACCAATTTATTGATATCTTCCTGCAGTCTACAGTTTCCTTCTTCAGTATCAACCACGCAGCCGATTTTTCTATCATCTGCAAACTTCTTAATCATACCCCCCATATTCAAGTCTAGATCGTTGATATATACCACAAAAAGCAAGGGACCAAGTACTGAGCCCTGCGGAACCCCACTGGAAACAGCCTTCCAGTCACAAAAACACCCATCAACCATTACCCTCTGCTTCCTGTCTCCGAGCCAGTTTTAAATCCAACTTGACACTTTGCCCTGAATCCCACGGGCTTTTAACTTCATGACCAGTCTGCCATGTGGAACCTTATCAAAAGCCTTGCTAAAGTCCATATACACTACATCAAATGCACTACCCTCATCTACCCTCCTTATTACCTCCTCAAAAAATTCAATCAAGTTTGTCAGACATGACCTTCCCTTAACAAGTCCGTGCTGACTATCCTTGATTAATCCGTATCTTTCTAAATGAAGATTTATCCTGTCCTTCAGAATTCTTTCCAATAATTTTCCCACCACCGAGGTTAGACTGACTGGCCTGTAATTACTCGGTCTATCCTTTTCTCCCTTTTTAAAAAAGGGTACCACATTAACAGTCCTCCAGTCCTCCGGCACCACACCTGAAGCCAGAGAGGATTGAAAAATGATGGTCAGGGCCTCTGCTATTTCCTCTTTTGCTTCGCTTAACAGCCTGGGAATCATTTCATCCGGGCCTGGGGATTTATCCACTTTTAAAGCTGCTAAACCCCTCAATACTTCCTCTCTCACTATGTTTATTTAATCTAATATTTCACACTCCTCCCCCCTGATAGCAATGTCTGCTTCGCCCCTCTCCTTTGTGAAAACAGACGCAAAGTATTCATTAAGAACCCTACCAACTTCTCCCGCCTCCACACACAGATTACCCTCATGATCTCTAATAGGCCCTACCCTTTCTTTAGTTATCCTCTTACTCTTAATATATTTATAAATCATTTTGGGTTTTCCTTGATTTTACTTGCCAAGAATTTTTCATGCTCTCTCTTTGCTTTCCTAATATCCTTTTTAATTGCAACCCTGCACTTTCTGTACTCCTCTAAAGATTCTGGAGTATTTAGCCCTCGGTAGCTGTCATATGCCTCCCGTTTTATCTTTATCCTACCCTGTATGTCTCTAGACATCCAGGGGGCTCTAGATTTGTTTGTCCCACCTTTTTTCTTTAAGGGCACATATTTGGTCTGAACCCTTCTGATCTCCTCCTTGAATGCCTCCCACTGCTCTGACACTGATTTACCTTCAAGTAGCTGTTTCCAGTCCACTATGGCTAAATCCCCTCTGAGCTTAGCAAAATTTGCTTTTCCCCAATTTAGAATTTGTATTCCTGGTCTATCCTTGTCCTTTTCCATAACTACTTTAAATCTAACTGAATTATGGGCACTAGCACCAAAATGCTCCTCCACTGATACGCCTTCTTCCTGCCCAGCTTCATTCCCTAAAACTAAGTACAGAACCGCCCCCTCCCTTGTTGGGCTTGCTACATACTGACTTAAAAGGTTCTCCTGGATGCATTTTAGGAATTCCGCACCCTCTATACCCTTCACACTCATTTTATCCCAGTTAATATTGGGATAGTTGAAATCCCCTACTATTACTGCCCTATAGTTTTTGCACTTCTCAGAAATTTGTCTACATATTTGTTCTTCTATCTCCCTCTCACTGTTTGGGGGTCTGTAGTACACTCCCAGCAGTGTGATCGCCCCTTTTTTGTATTTCAATTCGACCCATATGGCCTTGTTTGATGATCCCTCCAACATATCATCCCTCCTCACAGCTGTAATAGTTTCTTTAATCAATACCGCGACCCCCCCCTCCATTTTTACCTCCCTCTCTATCCCGTCTGAAAATCGTGTAACCAGGAATGTTGAGCTGCCATACCTGCCCCTCTTTCAGCCACGTCTCTGTAATAGCTATAATATCATAGTCCCACGTATCTACCTGTGCCCTCAGTTCATCTGCCTTGTTCGCTATACTCCTTGCATTGAAGTATATATCATTTAGTACAGGCAAACCTCCTTGTTGACTATTATCTAGCCCTTAATTCCTCTGTCCTTCCAATTTACTTTCTACATTTTTGTTTTCCAATTCCAGTTTTTCTTCCCTCCCTATTGACTCTATACTTAGGTTCCCATCCCCCTGCCAAGCTAGTTTAAACCCGCCCCAACAGCACTAGCAAACCCTCCCGCGAGGATATTGGTCCCGTTCCCATTGAGGTGCAACCCGTCTGGCTTGTAGAGATCGTACCTCCCCCAGAAATGGTTCCAATTCCTCAGGAATCTAAAGCCCTCCCTCCTACACCATCTCTCCAGCCACGCATTTATCTGCTCCATCTTCCTATTTCTGTACTCACTAGCACGTGGCACTGATAGTAATCTGGAGATTATTACCTTTGAGGTCCTGCTTTTTAACCTCTTTCCTAGCTCCCTAAACTCTGCCTGCAGGACCTCTTCCCTCTTCCCCTGATTAAATTAATCCTGGGACGGTTATCCTCTGAGGGGCCTGGCACTGTTGTTTAAGGCCCTAAAACCTGAAAAAAAAACACCAACATCTTTTTACAAACTCACCCCAACTCCCTGCAGTAATCAAGCACCCAGCAGCACCTGCTCACTCCGAGCCCCTCCCACTAGAGAGTGCTACCCACTGAGCCACAGCTAACACTGAAAGAGCTCTAAAGAACAGGAACTTTGAACTCTGCATTTTAGGGTCTCATCCTACCAAAGTGAAGTGGACTGGGACCTGCTTGGTGGAGCAGAAATTCATTAGTGCTAGAGTTCCATTAGGAATCACTCACTCAATGCTCTGCAACACCTTATTATACACCCACCTGATATTGGCATGAGTTGTACACCCACCCCAATAACATAGTACAGAGGGCCTTCAATACAAGTGGCATATAGTATGCTGGCTTTTTTTCATTCATGGGATGTGGGTGCCGTTGGCAAGGCCAGTATTTATTGCCCATCCCTAGTTGCCCTTGAGCAGGTGGTGGTGAGCCTTTTCCTTCAACTATAATAGTCTGATACATCTAATTGGCTTGCTCGGCCACTTTCAGTGGGCAGTTAATAGTCAACCACATTGTTGTGGGTCTGGAGTCACATATAGGTCAGACCGGGTGAGGACGGCAGATTTCCTTCCCTAAAGGACCCTAGTGAACCAGATGGGTTTTTACGACAATCCGATAGAGCTTCACGGTCACTTTTACTACTACCAGATTACTTTTGAAAACTAAATTCAAATGCTCAAATTGCCAGAGTGGGATTTGAACTCGCATGCTGTAGATTATTAGTTAGATAACCATTAGTTACCTGTGGAACATGGCCAACCCAGAATGTAATGAATCTATGAACTGCACGTTGCTTATTGATTTTTCCTTTCCTCACATATGTAGACAGAGCCTGTAAAATGGCCATTGACCGGGAAACTGCAAGTTGCCCCCTAAAGACTAAGATGTCCCTTAAATATAATGCTTTTAAAGATAGCACGTGAGAAAGTGCAAGCTGTAAATACATTTAAAGAGATTTTAAAACCCAAAACGCATACAGTTAAACAATGTTTCAAAATAAATCTTGTTATATTGGTGCAGCATTTTCACTCACTGCATATTAGATTGAGGAATACAGCTGTAAGAATGGAGTTTTCTGCATTATGTATTGAGTAGATTGTGCATAGGGGAGCAACACTTCACAGCCAATAGATTATTAATGACTTAAAGTGGCTCGAACAACAAAACATATTAATGTGCAGTATGAGTGAGCTGCAGAGAAGGGGAATGCAGACATAATGAGTATCATAAAGCAGTAGAACTTGTTGATCAATGCTTTATGGGTGAGTAAAAAAATGAAATAAGTTCCTATGTAAACCCCATTGATTAACAACAACAAGTTGCATTTATTTAGGGCCTTTAATGTAGTAAAATGTCCCAAGGCGCTTCACAGGAACATTATCAAACAACATTTGACACCGAGCCACATAAGGAGATATTAGAACAGATGACCAAAAGCTGAGACAAAGAGTTAAGATTTAAGGAGCATCTTAAAGAAGGAGAGAGAGGTAGAGAGGTGGAGAGGTTTAGGGAGGGAATTCCAGAGCTTAGGACCCAGGCGGCTGAAGGCACAGCCACCAATATTGGAGTGATTGAAATCGGAGAATTAGAGGAGCGAAGATATCTCGGAGGGGTTGTTGGGCTGGAGGAGATTACAGAGATGGTGGGGGCGATGCCATGAAGGGATTTGAAAACAAGGATGAGAATTTTAAAATCGAGGCATTGCTTAACCTGGAGCCAATGTAGGTCAGTGAGCACAGGGGTGATGGATGAACGGGACTTGGTACGAGTTAGGACATGGGCAGCAGAGTTTTGGATGATTTCAAGTTTATGGAGGCTAGAACATGGGAGGCCGGCCAGGTGTGTGTTGGAATAGTCAAGTCTAGAGGGATCAAAGGCATGGATGAGGGTTTCAGCAGCAGATGAGCTGAGGCAGGGACGGAGTCGGGCAATGTTCCGAAGGTGGAAATAGGCGGTCTTAGTGATGGAGCGGATATGTGGTCAGAAGCTCATCTCGGGGTCAAATATAACACCAAAGTTGTGAACAGTCTGGTTCAGCCACAGACAGTTGCCAGGGAGAGGGATGGAATCAGTGGCTAGGGAACGGAGTTTGTGGTGGGGACCGAAGGCAATAACGTTGGTCTTCTCAATATTTAGTTGGAGGAAATTTCTGTTCATCCAGTACTGGATGTCGGACAAGCAGTCTGACAATTTAGATATAGTGCAGGGGTCGAGAGAGGTGGTGGTGAGATAGAGCTGGGTGTCGTCAGCGTACATGTGGAAACTGACGTCGTGTTTTCAGATGATGTCACCGAGGGGCAGCATGTAGATGAGAAATAGAATGGGGCTAAGGATAGATCTTTGGGGGACACCAGAGGTAATGGTGCAGGAGCTGGAAGAGAAGCCATTGTAGGTGATTCTCTGGCTACGATTAGATAGATAAGAATGGAACCAGGCGAGGGCAGTCCCCCCCAGCAGGACGATGGTGGAGAGGCATTGGAGAAGGATGAAGTGGTCCACCGTGTCATAAGAACATAAGAACATAAGACGTAGGAGCAGGAGTAGGTCATTTGGCCCCTTGAGCCTGCTCCGCTATTCAATGAGATCATGGCTGATCTGATCTTGGCCTCAACTCCACTTTCCTGCCTGCTCCCCATAACCCTTGACTCCCTTATCGTTCAAAAATCTGTATCTCCACCTTAAATATATTCAATGACCCAGCCTCCACAGCTCTCTGGGGAAGAGAATTCCAAAGATTCATGACCCTCAGAGAAGAAATTCCTCCTCATTTCTGATTTACAAGGGTGTACCCTTATTCTGAAATTATGCCCCCTAGTTCTAGATTCCCCCACGAGGGGAAACATCCTCTCAGCATCTACCCTGTCAAGCCCCTTCAGAATCTTATATGTTTCAATAAGATCCCCTCTCATTTTTCTAAACTCCAATGAGTATAGGCCCAACCTGCTCAACCTTTCTTCATAAGACAACCCCCTCATTTCCAGAATCAACCTCGTGAACCTTCTCTGAACTGCCTCCAAGGCAGGTATATCCTTCCTTAAATAACGAGACACAAACTGTATGCAGTACTCCAGGTGTGGTCTCACCAACACCCTGTACAGTTGTAACAGGACTTCCCTACTTTTATACTCCATTCCCTTTGTAATATAGGCCAACACTCCATTTGCCTTCCTAATTACTTGCTGTACCTGCATACTAACTTTTTGTGATTCATGTACAAAGACTCCCAGATCCCTCTGTACCTCAGCATTTTGTAATCTCTCCCCATTTAAATAAGAATTTGCTTTTTTATTTTTCCTACCAAAGTGGATAACCTCGCAATTTCCCACATTGAACTCCATCTACCAGATTTTTGCCCATTCACTTCGCCTATCTATATCCCTTTGGAGATTCTTTGCGTCTTCCATACAATTTGCTTTCCCACCTATCTTTGTATCATCAGCAAATTTGGCTACATTACACTTGGTCCCTTCATCCAAGTCATTAATATAGATTGTAAATAGTTGAGGCCCCAGTACCGATCCCTGTGGCACCCAACTAGTTACAGATTGCCAAGCTGAAAAATGACCAATTTATCCCGACTCTCTGTTTTCTGTCAGTTAGCCAATCATCTATCCATGCTAATACCTCCAACCTCTTAGAAACATAGACATAGAAAATAGGTACAGGAGTAGACCATTCGGTCCTTCGAGCCTGCACCGCCATTCAATGCGTTCATGGCTGAACATGCTACCTCAGTACCCCATTCCTGCTTTCTCGCCATACCCCTTGATCCCCCTAGTTGTGAGTGTTATATCTAACTCCCTTTTGAATATATTTAGCGAACTGGCCTCAACAACCTTCTGTGGAAGAGAATTCCATAGATTCACCACTCTCTGGGTGAAGAAGTTCCTCCTCAGCTCAGTCTTAAATGGCTTCCCCTTAATCCTTAGACTGTGACCCCTGGTTCTAGTTTTCCCTAACATTGGGAACATTCTGCCCGCATCTAATTTGTCTAAACCAGTCAGGATTTTAAATGTCTCTATAAGATCCCCCCTCATTCTTCTGAACTCCAGAGGATACAAGTTCAGTTGACCCAATCTTTCTTGATATGTCAGTCCGGCCATCCCAGGAATCAATCTAGTGAACCTTCGCTGCACTCCCTCAATAGCAAGAATGTCCTTCCTTAAGTTAGGAGACCAAAACTGCGCACAATACTCCAGGTGTGGCCTCACCAAGGCCCTGTACAACTGCAGCATCACCTCCCTACTCCTGTTCTCAAATCCCCTTACTATGAAGGCCATCATTCCGTTTGCTTTCTTGACTGCCTGCTGCACTTGCATTCCCACCTTCAGTGACTGATGTACCATGACGCCCAGGTCTCGTTGCACCTCCCCTTTCCCTAATCTGCCACCATTCAGGTAATAGTCCGCCTCTCTATTTTTACCACCAAAGTGGATAACCTCACATTTATCCACATTGTACTTCATCTGCCATACATTTGCCCATTCACCCAACCTGTCCAAGTCACTCTGTAGCCTCCTAGCATCCTCCTCATTGTTCACACTGCCTCCCAATTTAGTGTCATCCGCAAATTTGGAGATATTACATTTAATCCCTTCGTCCAAATCATTAATATATAATGTAAACAGCTGGGGTCCCAGCACCGAACCCTGCGGTACCCCGCTGGTCACTGCCTGCCATTCTGAAAAGTACCCATTTACTCCTACTCTTTGTTTCCTGTGTGCCAACCAGTTCTCAATCCACGTCAACACATTACCCCCAATCCCATGTGCTTTAACTTTGCTCACCAATCTCTTGTGTGGGACCTTGTCGAAGGCCTTCTGAAAGTCCAAATACACCACATCTACTGGTTCCCCCCTGTCCACCCTATTGGAAACATCCTCAAAAAATTCCAGAAGATTTGTCAAGCATGATTTCCCTTTCACAAATCCATGCTGACTTGGACCTATCATGTCGCCACTTTCCAAATGGTCTGTTATGACATCTTTAATAATTGCTTCCATCATTTTACCCACGACCGATGTCAGGCTGACCGGTCTATAATTCCCTGCTTTCTCCCTCCCTCCTTTTTTAAAAAGAGGGGTTACATTGGCCACCCTCCACTCCATCGGAACTGATCCAGAGTCTAAGGAATGTTGGAAAATGATCGTCAATGCATCCACTATTTCCAAGGCCACCTCCTTAAGTACTCTGGGATGCAGACCATCAGGCCCCGGGGATTTTTCAGCCTTCAGTCCCATCAATTTCCCCAATACCTTTTCCCGACTAATAAGGATTTCCCTCAGCTCCTCCCTCTTACCAGATCCTCTGACCCCTTTTATTTCCGGCAGGTTGTGTGTGTCCTCCACAGTAAACACCGAACCAAAGTACTTGTTCAATTGATCTGCCATTTCCTTGTTCCCCATTACGACTTGCCCTGTTTCCGACTGCAGGGGACCTACGTTTGTTTTTACTAACCTCTTTCTTTTTACATATTTATAGAAGCTTTTGCAGTCCATTTTTAATGTTCTCTGCAAGCTTCCTTTCATATTTTATTTTCCCTGCCCTAATCAAACCCTTCGTCCTCCTTTGCTGAGTTTTGAAGTTCTCCCAGTCCCCGGGTTTGCTGCTACTTCTGGCCAATTTGTATGCAACTTCCTTGGTTTTAATATTATCCCTGATTTCCCTTGTTAGCCATGGTTGAGCCACCTTCCCTTTTTTATTTTTACGCCAGACCGGGATGTACAATTGTTGTAGTTCATCCATGCGATCTCTAAATGTCTGCCATTGCCCTTCCACTGATAGCCCCTTAAATATCGCTTGCCAATTTAACCTCGCCAATTCACGCCTCATACCATCAAAGTTGCCCTTATTTAAGTTCTGGACCATGGTCTCTGACTTAACTGTTTCCTTCTCCATCCTAATGTAGAACTCCACCATACTATGGTCACTCTTCCCCAGGGGGCCTCGTACCACAAGATTGCTGATTAGTCCTTCCTCATTACACAACACCCAGTCCAGGATGGCCTCCCCTCGAGTTGGTTCCTCAACATATTGGTTTAGGAAACCATCCCATCTTGAGCTCTTATCTTGTATAGTAACCTTTTATGTGGCACCTTATTGAATGCCTTCTGGAAATCCAAATACATGACATCTACTGGTTCCCCTTTATCCACCCTGCTCGTTACATTCACAAAGAACTCTAGTAAATTTGTCAAACATGATTTCCCTTTCATAAAACCATGCTGAATGCCATTTGCAATGCCGTGTCAAAGGCTGCAGACAGGTCGAGAAGGACGAGGAGGGATAGTTTACCTTTGTCACAGTCACAAAGGATGTCTTTTGTGACTTTGATCAGATCCCTTTCGGTACCGTGGCAGGGGTGGAAACCTGATTGGAGGGATTCAAACATGGGGCTCCGGGAAAGATGGGCACTGATTTGGGAGGCGATTAAGAAAGATCAACTTAAATTAGAACTCTCAGATGGAATTAGGCTGTTGGCCATGGTTTGCGTCTCTAATTGTTTCAAGAGCAGGAAAATTAATTTAATAAACTTCTCTGCTAAAATGCACAAGTCAATTAGCCAAAGAGGCCACTCTAAACTCTGCACTTGCATGAGCTCGGACTTGGCTTGCTAACGGCATTCAGCATCCAATAAGGACTGTAGCGTATTCAAGTGAGAGATTGGTACAAGCTGCACTGCTTGATGAATTTGGATTTTTTTTTTGCGAGTAGTTTAATGGTCAGCGCTGCAATTCACCGGGTTGATAATGATTTAAACTGCAAACAGCAGCTGGAATATGTTTGCTGAAAATTCAGAGCATCGTGTGAATCTATAAACTCGAAGGTGCGGTGCTCACAACAATGCTTTAATCAACCTGTACAAAAGAAAATGATGCCTGTTTTGAAAGCTGTGCAGGCACTTAGTTTAATAGACACCTTTAGTGGAGACTGGCAACCGAGCCTTGTTCTTTCAGCTCTAGGTCCCAGGTTTGAGTCCAGCGCAGATTGATCGGGCTAGAGCCTCATCAAGGGGTCTGACGGAAACACGGTTGGGTAATCTCCACCTTGATTCCAGAGGCAGAGCACCAAAATCTCCGTAATTTGTCGTAGAATCATAGGGCTCGATCTTGCCAGCCCTGGGGAGGCAGGTATGGAGGCGGGACTGCCAGGAAAATGGCAGAATCTGGGGGCGGGTGCCCAACCCGCCTCCGTGCCATCTTGCCAGGAGGGGGGTAGCCGACCCGCGCTGGGTCCCATCTCCTTGGAGGCGGGAAGGGGATTAGTGCCACTTATCTGCCTGTTAACAAGTAGTTAACAGGTAGATAAGAGGATTATCCCCATTTTGCCCACACAAGTGCGGGCTTCCCTGAAGGCTGCGAAACCCGCCAGGGTCACCGAGGCGAGTAGTGGGTCTGCGGGGGTCAGAGGGGTCCAAAAGTGCGCTGTGAAGGTGCAAGTGTGGAGAGGTAAGTATGTGAGGTGAGTGGAAAGTTTTAGTAAAAGTTTACTTACCTTTGTTTCTTCCTGCAGGCTTCAGTCGGTGGGTATGCGGAGAGTCTCGCACCTCCGCGGCAGAGATGACAGATGGCCGTTGCATTCTCCAATAAGTCATCCTCGGTTCCGAGGGACTGCCTAAGAAGAAGAAGAAGAAGCATTCTCCAATGCAGCAACCATCTCATTTCTGCTAAAGAAAGAGGTTTGATGAGGTCTTGAATTCAAGAACTCATCAAACTACAGAAAATGCCATTGTTTGACAGCTTCACAGAGCTGTCAAACGATAACAATTCATCTGTCAAAAATTTTTGACAGATGAAACGTCATACGATGACGTTCTCTGTAGTTGGCTTTCCCATAATTGGCCTGCTAAGCCCGCTTAACAAGGTCAATCAAGGGAAAAATAGCGTGGGTTGGCCAGAAGTTGATGGAGGCGGGACTAAAACCTGAAAAGTGGGAGTCCCGCCTCCAAAAGCACCCCATTGGCAAAATCCAGCACATAGAATCGTACTGCACGGAAAGAGGCCATTCGGCCCATCATCCCTGTGCTGGCTCTTCGAAAGAGCCGTCCAATTTAGTCCCACACCCCAGGTGTTTCCCCCTAACTCTGCAAATTAGTCCTCTTCAAGTACATGTCCAATTGCTTTTTGAAAGTTCCTATGGAATCTGATTCCACTGCCCTTTCAGGTAATGCGTTCCAGATCCTAACAACCCTCTGTGTGATGAAATTTCTCCTCAATTCCCCTCCAGTTCTTTTGCCAATTATTTTACGTCTATGACCTCTGGTTACCGACACACTTGCCAGAAGAAACAGTTTCTCCCTGCTTGCTCTATCAAAACCCCTCATAATTCTGATTCTATTAAGTCTCCCCTTAACCTTCACTGCTCTAAGGAGAACATTCCCAGCTTCTCCAATCTCTCCACGTAACTGAAGTCCCCGTCATTGAAGCCATTAAAAACTCTTCCTCTTACTTAGAGGGATCGTAAGAATGGCACTGATGAGAAGTAGAAAATTTCACACTGATGCAATAGGGAGTGCTGGGTGTGATCTTGCGCTTTTTGGAACTGTTATTACATCAGGGAGTTTATGTTAGAACTGTATAAAACACTAGTTAGGCTGCAGCTAGAATACTGCGTGCAGTTCTGGTCACCACATTACAGGAAAGATGTGATTGCACTAGAGGGGGTGCAGAGGAGATTTATGAGGATGTTGCCTGGGCTGGGGAATTTTAGCTATGAGGAAAGATTGGATAGGCTGGGGTTGTTTTCTTTGGAACAGAGGAGGCTGAGGGGAGACTTGATTGAGGTGTATAAAATTATGAGGGGCCTAGACAGAGTGGATAGGAAGGACCTATTTCCCTTAGCAGAAGGGTCAATAACCAGGGGCACAGATTTAAAGAAATTGGTCGGAGGATTAGAGGGGATTTGAGGAGAAATGTTTTCACCCAGAGGGTGGTGGGGGTCTGGAACTCACTGCCTGAAAGGGTGGTAGAGGCAGAAACCCTCATCACATTTAAAAAGTACTTGGATATGCACTTGAAGTGCCGTAACCTACAGGGCTACGGACCAAGAGCTGGAAAATGGGATTAGGCTGGATAGCTCTTTGTCGGCTGGTGCGGACACGATGGGCCGAATGGCCTTCTTCTGTGCCGTGAATTTCTATGATTCTATGATCAGAACAAGAGCAGAAAACTGCTGTGCTGGCTGGGTCAACGTTTTCAACCGTGTTGTTCTTGGGGTTGCAATTTTCCACTACCCTCTTCTGAGGTGGGGTGGGTGCACAGATGCAACTACCTGGGCCATAAGGCGATTTCCATTTGCTTAACGGGCTTGTAAGATGTATTGATATAGTTCTTTGTCATGACCTCAGGACGCCCGAAGACATCTTACAATCAACTAGTTACTTTTGAAATGCACTCACTGTTGTGTGAGTAAACGTGGGGCCCAATTCCCACACAGAAAGATCCCATCACCAAGCAAATGAATGAATGACCTGATAATGGCACAGAAATTCGGCCGCACTGTGCCCATTTTACAGGCGCTAAAAGGCCTACTAAGATCCCAATACGGCAGGCGGTAAACGCGCGTGCATTTCTGGTCGGCAGTACGCCGCCCGCCATATTGGATAAGGTAGGTGCTCTGAGGGCAGGAGCGCACCTCGAGAACAGTTAAAGGGAAGAATCATTTATTTTAATTTAGGTCCCACGCGTCTTGCAGAACCCCATCCGGCCACCAATCACACGCCACCAATCACTCCCCAACCCCCCGCCCCCCCAACTCCCACCCCCGCCATCTCAGCAGCAGCAGAGCAACAGAAGGTTTGCCCAATGGTGGCGACCATTGTCCTCATCAGATGAGGAATGAGAGCACTGGGGCATTCATCAAACTCTGAGTGCCAACCTTTATACACAGAATTACAACTCTGTCTGTGATTCTAATTGACATCGGCCGTCTGAATTTCTCTGCTCCCCTCACTAACTCCAACCTACCTCCCTCTGAACTCGCAGCACTCCATTCTCTCAGATCCAACCCCAACATTGTCATTGCACCTGCTGACAAGGGTGGTGCTGTTGTTGTTTGGCGAACCGACCTCTACCTAGCGGAAGCTGAACGCCAATTCTCCGAGACCTCCTCCTACCTCCGCCTGGATCATGACCCCCACTACCGAACATCAAGCCACCGTTTCCAAGACCGTCACTGACCTCATCTCCTCTGGAGATCTTCCCCCCACGGCCACCAACCTCATAGTTCCCCAACCCCGCACAGCCCGCTTCTACCTCCTTCCCAAGATCCACAAACAGGACTGCCCTGGTAGACCCATCGTTTAGCCTGTTCTTGCCCCACGGAACTTATCTCTTACTATCTCGACTCTATTTTTTCTCCCCTTGTCCAGTCTCTTCCCACCTACATCTGCGACTCTTCTGACGCCCTCCGCCACTTTAACAGTTTCCAGTTTCCTGGCCCCAACCGCCTCCTTTTCACTATGGACGTACAATTCCTCTACACCTCCATCCCACAGCAGGATGGCCTGAGGGCGCTCCGCTTCTTCCTTGAACAGAATCCCAACCAGTCCCCATCCACCACCACCCTCCTCCGCCTGGCTGAACTTGTTCTCACATTGAACAACTTCTCCTTTGACTCCACTCACTTCCTCCAAATCAAAGGTGTTGCTATGGGAACCCGCATGGGCCCTAGTTATGCCTGCCTTTTCGTGGGATATGTGGAACACTCTTTGTTCCAGTCCTACTCAGGTCCCCTCCCTCACCTCTTTTTCCGGTATATTGATGACTGTATCAGTGCCGTTTCCTGCTCTCGCCCTGAACTAGATAATTTCATTCACTTTGCTTCCAATTTCCACCCTTCCCTCACCTTCACATGGTCCATCTCCGACTCTTCTCTTCCCTTCCTCGACTTCTCTGTCTCCATCTCTGGGAATAGGTTATTGACAAACATTCACTACAAGCCCACTGACTCCCACAGCTACCTGGACTACACTTCCTCCCACCCCGCTTCCTGTAAGTACTCTACTCCATTCTCCCAGTTTCTCCGTCTCCGCCGCATCTGCTCTGACGATGCCACCTTCCATACCAGTGCTTCCGACTTGTCTTCCTTTTTCCTCAACCGAGGATTCCCTCTACTGTGATTGACACGGCCCATGACAACGTCCGTTCTATCTCCCGCACTTCTGCCGTCACCCCTGCCCCTCCCCCCCGGAACCACGATAGAGTTCCGCTTATCCTCACCTTTCACCCCACCAGCCTCCACATTCCACGGATAATCCTCCGCCATTTCCGCCACCTCCAGCGTGATCCCACCACCAAACACATCTTCCCCTCACCTCCCCTTTCAGCATTCCAAAGGGACCGCTCCCTCCATGACACCCTGGTCCACTCCTCTATCACCCCCAACACCCCTTCCCCTTCGCCCGGCAACTTCCCGTGCAAGCGCAGGAGATGCAGCATATGCCCTTATACCTCCCCCATTCTCACTGTCCTAGGCCCCAAACACCCCTTCCAGGTGAAACAGCGATTTACTTGTACTTCTTGCTATTCAGTATACTGTATTCGCTGCTCACAATGCGGTCTCCTCTACATTGGGGAGACCAATCGCAGATTGGGTGACCGCTTTGCGGAACACCTCCGTTCAGTCCGTAAGGGGGACCCTGAGCTTCCGGTCGCCTGTCACTTTAATTCTCTGCTCCACTCCCACTCAGACCTCACCTGTCCTCGGCCTCTTACATTGTTCCACTGAAGCTCAGCGTAAGCTCGAGGAACAGCACCTCATCTTCCGATTAGGCACTTTACAGCCTTCTGGACTCAACATAGAGTTCACCAATTTCAGATCATAACCTCAGCCCCTATCATATATATATTTTTTATCCACACTTTTTGTCTGTGTCTTTTTTTCTTCTCTCCCACATGTCAGCTGTCTTTCATTTTGCCAGCACAATTTACACTTCATCTAGAGCCATCCTTTGTTTCTTAACCTGTCCCATTACCATCTCCTTTTGCCTTGAATATCTCTTAATGTCTCTTAATCTCTCCTGCCTTCTATCCTATCACAGACCTTCGCTTTTGTTCTTTCATCCCCTCCCCCCTTTCCCAGCCCCTGCACTTGCTTAAATATCTGTTCCATTTCCTGTTTTTTTCCAGTTCTGACAAAAGGTCATCGACCTGAAACGTTAACTCTGGTTCTCTCTACACAGATGCTGCCTGACCTGCTGAGTATCTCCAGCATTTTCTGTTTTTATTTCAGATTTCCAGCATCTGCAGTATTTTCTTTTTGTATTCTAATTACTGCTCTGTGTTAGTAAGATTACCAGTCAAACTATGAGGATTCTAGGACTAGGGGGCATAGTCAAAAAATTAGAGCCAGACCTTTCAGGAGAGAAATTAGGAATTAGTTATTAAGGGATATGGGCCAAGGGTGGCTATATGGAGTTTGGTGGCAGATCAGCCATGATCTCATCGAATGGCAGAGCAGGCTCGAGGGGCTGAATGGCCTCGTCCTGTTCCTGCTTGGAGGCTCCTAAATTTCTGCTGTTGCCAACCTGCACATAAGCTCTCTGACTAAGGTTAGTACGGTGATTCTCTCTGAGGAGAGAGATACACCCCATATTGGGCAAACAGAAACTCTGCCTGTGTGGATTTCTTAGTAAGGAAAGAACCTTCATTAATAAAATGTCTTTGACATTCCTGGGATGTCCCAAAGCACTGCAGAGCCAACAAATTATTTTGAAGTGTAGCCATTGCTGTTAGGTAGGCAACCATGGCAGCCAATTTAAGCGAAGCCAAAGGCAAAGGCAAGGAGGTGTTGTGGTTCTTGGGCCAGTCTGGTGACTGGCAGCCAAGGAGTCCAGGGGACTACCTGCCAGTCACAGAGTTTGGGACTTCAAGACCTTTTTTCTTACATTTATTGTCTTTTCTTTAGTTTTTGAGGCTGTATCTTGTGTGTCAGCCGTGGCTCAGTTGGTAGCACCCTCGCCTCTGAGTCAGAAGGTTGTGAGTTCACAGTCCCACGCCAGAGACTTGATCACAAAAATCTAGGCTGACACTCCAGTGCTGCACTGTCGGAGATGCCGTCTTTCAGATGAGATGTTAAACCAAGGGCCTGTGTGCTCTCTCAGGTAGATGTAAAAGATCCCATGGCACTATTTTGATGTAGAACAGGGGAGTTATCCCTGGTGTCCTGGGGCTAATATTCATCCCTCAATCAACATCACTAAAACAGATTATCTGGCCATTATCACATTGCTGTTTGTGGGAGCTTGATGTGTGCAAATTGGATGCTGTGTCTCCTACATTAGAACAGTGACTACACTTCAAAAAGTACTTAATTGGCTGTAAAGCACTTTGGGACATCCGATGGTTGTGAAAGGTGCTATATATATGCAATTTTTTCTTTATTTCATTTTCGTTCTCTGTGACTTTGCAGCATCTACAACCTTTCTAGCTTTGTCTCCTGTGCTTTCTCATCCCTCTCTTTTTTTGAAATTTCTTTTTTTTACAACATAGAATTTACAGCACAGCAACAGGTCATTCGGCCCAACTGCTGGTGTTTATGCTCCACACGGGCCTCCTCCCACTGCTAATCATCTCACCCTAACAGCATATCCTTCTATTCCTTTGTCCCTCATGCACTATATCTAGCTTCCCCTTAAATATATTGATGCTGTTCGCCTCAACCACTAATGTGGTATTGAGTTCCACATTCAAACTATTCTCTGGCTGAGAGGTTTCTCCTGAATACTTTATTGGATTTATTAGTGACTATCTTATATTTACGGCCCCTAGTTTTAGATTCCTCCACAAGTGGAAATGTCCTCTCTCCATCTAACCTATCAAAGCCTTTCATATTTTTAAAAACCTCTATGAAGCCAACCCTCAGCCTGTTCTTTTCTAGAGAAAAGAGCCCCAGCCTGTTCAACCTTTCTTAATAGTTAGAACCTCTCAGTTCTGTTAGAAGAATGAGAGGTGATCTTATTGAAACATATAAGATTCTGAGGGAGCTTGACAGGGTAGATGCTGAGAGGATGTTTCCCCTCGTGGGGGAATCTAGAACTAGGGGGCATAGTTTCAGAATAAGGGGTCGCCCATTTAAAACGGAGATGAGGAGGAATTTCTTCTCTCAGAGGGTCCTGAATCTTTGGAATTCTCTACCCCAGAGAACTATGGAGGCGGAGTCATTGAATATATTCAAAGTGGAGATAGACAGATTTTTAAAAAACAGGAGAATCAAGGGTTATGGGGAGCGGGCAGGAAAGTGGAGTTGGGGCCAAGATCAGATCAGCCATGATCTCATTGAATAGCGGAGCAGGCTCGAGGGGCTGAATGGCCTACACCTGCTCCTATTTCTTATGTTCTTATGTTATCCTCCTAGTAAATCTTGTTTTCTCCCTTCCTTCCCTTTCTACTCACCTCCTGTTTAACCACCATTCCCCTGCTCCCCTTCTACACTGATCAGCACTGTGTGCAAAGCTACACCAGGAATGGGGAGAAGAGCTGAGGACCATGGAGTACATGCTACTGAACTCTAATACTGGGTGCCCTCAACTGTAAGCGACTGACCCTGAGCCCCTGACCGGCATTTAGTTCAGCAGAACCTATTCAGTAGGGTGGGTCTATTTTATTTTTTTGCTTGTAACCTTCTCCAAAAGAAAAGCAAGGCATGTGTTATTTCCAACATCGATTGTTTGCAACTTACAAATGAGAGATGAATTATAAATAAAAACAGAAAATGCTGGAAACACCCAGAAGGTCAGGTAGCATCATGGAGAGAGAGAAACACAGGATTAACGATCCAGGTCGACGTCCGTTCATCAGAACTGGTAGAAAAAACAGAAAGGCAGAGTATTTCCTAAATGGTGAAAGATTGGGGAATGCAGATGCTCAAAGGGACCTGGGTGTCCTTGTACATGAGTCACTGAAAGTGAATGTGCAGGTGCAGCAAGCTATTAGGAAGAGAAATGGTATGCTGGCCTTCATTACAAGAGGATTTGAGTACAGGAGTAAAGAAGTCTTACTCCAATTATATAGGGCCTTGGTGAGACCACACCTGGAGTACTGTGTACAATTTTGGTCTCCTTACCTAAGGAAGGATATACTCGCCATAGAGGGAGTGCAACAAAGGTTCACGAGATTGATTCCTGGGATGGCGGGACTGTCGTATGAGAAGAGATTGAGTAAACTAGGCCTGTATTCTCTTGAATTCAGAAGAGTGAGAGGGGATCTCATTGAAGCATACAAAATTATTACAGGGCTTGATCGGGTGGATGCTGGGAGAATGTTTCCCTTGGCTGGAGAGTCTAGAACCAGGGGCCACAGCCTCAGGATAAAGGGTAGGCCATTCAGGACTGAGATGAGAAGAAATTTCTTCACAGAGGGTGGTGAATCTTTGGAATTCTCTACCCCAGAGGGTTGTAGAGGCTCAGTCATTGGGTATATTCAAAACAGAAGTTGATAGATTTCTGACTAATAAAGGCATCAAGGGATATGACGATAGGGCTGGTGAATGGAGTTGAGGCAGAAGATCAGCCATGATCTCATTGAATGGCGGAGAAGGCTCGAAGGGCCAAATGGAATACTCCTGCTCCTATTTCTTATGTTCTTATGTTCTTATGAAAGGTTGTTGACCTGAAGCGTTAACCCACATGGTCTCTTTTCCACTGCGTTCTCAATATAACAACCATCAGAAGTACCATGTAATATTCCAACTCCTGCTGGTATATCACTAACAGAGCTCAGTAGGATTAGCTTTGTTTCACAATCTTTATTAGGATGTACCGCACCTTTCATGTACGCTACTACCCACTTCTAAATTCCAAAGCTGAAGGACAAGACACACCTGCCACTTTTTACAGTCAGCCTCTGCTCAGTGGGTAACTCTCTCGTCTCTGAGTCAGAAGGTCGTGGATTCAATTATCACTCCAGAGACCTGAGCACAAAAATCTAGGCTGACACTCCCAATGCAGCGCTGAGGGAGCGCTTCACTTTTGGAAGTGCAGACTTTTGGATGAGACGTTAAACCGAGGCCCTGTCTGCCCTCTCAGGTGGACGTAAAAAAAATCCCATGGCACTGTTCAAGGAAGAGCAGGGGAGTTCTCCCCAGTGTCCTGGCCGAGATTTTATTTGACTTGTCGTTACTGAGGCTTGCTCCATCAGAATTATTCCAGTTTAGAAGTAAGCTTATTTTTTAAATTTTACTTTTTGCTCATTAAGGAAAATTGCAAAACTGCAGGAGAGTTATCTCCGGTGTCCTGGCCAATATTTATCCCTCAATCAACATAACAAAAAAACAGCTCATCTGGTCATTATCACATTGCTGTTTGTGGGAGCTTGCTGTGCATAAAAATTGACTACACTCCAAAATACATCATTGGCTGTAAAGCGCTTTGAGACGTCCGGTGGTCATGAAAGGCGCTATATAAATGCAAGTCTTTCTTTCTTTCTTTGCGAAATCTTGCTGTGCACAAAATGAAAGGCGCTGTTTAAACCTAAGTTCATTCTCTCACTCCTCATTGAGTAGAGCAGTGTTACATTTATAAAAATACTTCACACTCACACCAACGTCCTCGATTGTGTTACTTTAACACGGACTTTAATGGGTTTAGAATAGAGATGATATCATTAATATGAGAACAATTTCAATCATAATTTCTGCCCTTGTGTTGCTCCTCTGATCAATTAGTTGCCTCAGATAAGCATGCCTCATTCAGGACAGTGACTAAAGCTATGATTAATATTAGATTGCCAGTGAGTTATAGACTCATTTCAGATAAAATATAGTTTTTCTATCATGGTAAGCCCTGCTTGCCTCTTTAAAACAACAGTCATTCTTTAAATATATAAAAGGAAAGTGAGTTACAAAAAAGCAGAATTGAAGTTGGAAATTGTTTTTGAAATCCAAATTGAACTCAACTTCAAAATGCCAGCAGGGTGTGATCAAATATAGGCATTGAGCAGCAAAGTATGCTTTTTGGCTGCTGAATTTGTAGATTAATTGAACAAGGATAGAAAATAATGAGCAATATGTTCTTCATACATTCCACCTACATAATTATAGCTCAAAACTGTCTGTCACACATTGGGGTGCCTCTCCTTGGGATTTCACAACTTTGGGGTGTCACGCCTTGTGATGTCACACCTTGGGGTGTCACACCTTGGGGTGTCACACCTTGGGGTGATATATCGCCAAGCAGCCAATAGGGCAAAGAGATCAGCATTGGCTGCTGTTCCCACTGTATGTTTGGTGAATGACACTGATTGGCTGATATGTCCAATTGATTAACTACAAAGCAATCAAAGGCTACTTCCATTCGCTAGCAGTCAGCAAAGAGAAAGCACCACAACTTCATCCCATCAAATCATTTCCATTGTTTTCAAACCCAGAAATCTGGCGCCTACATCTCGCACAAAATGAGCCAGCTGTTGAAATAATTTGTTTTTCAGACTGGAGGGAAGTATACAGTGTTCCCCAGGGGTCAGTATTAGGACCACTGCTCTTTTTGATACATATTAATGACCTGGACTTGGGTATACAGAGCATAGTTTCAAAGTTTGCAGATGATACGAAACTCGGAACAGTAGTAAACAGTGAGGAGGATAGTAACAGACTTCAGGAGGACATAGACAGACTGGTGAAATGGGCAGATACATGGCAGATGAAATTTAACACAGAGAATTGTGAAGCAATACATTTTGGAAATAGGAGGAGAGGCAATATGAACTAAATGGTACAATTTTAAAGGGGGTGCAGGAACAGAGAGACCTGGGGGTGTATATACAGAAATCTTTGAAATTGGCAGGACAAGTTGAGAAGGCTGTTAAAAAAACATATGGTATCGTGGGCTTTATTAATAGAGAAGTCGCACAACACCAGGTTATAGTCCAACAGATTTATTTAATTTTACAAGCTTTCGGAGCTGTCGCTCCTTCCTCAGGTAAGTTAGCAGTGAGAGAATCTCCCAGAATTCACAATTTAAACACAGACAAAATCTATTCAAATCTTTCCCTACATCAAAGACACACTAAGAGCACAGCCAAGACAATGAGATGTGTCCCAGAGGAATAGAGTACAAAGCCAAAAAGTTATGCTAAACCTTTATAAAACACTGGTTGGGTCTCAGCTGGAGTATTCTGTTCAATTCTGGACACCACACTTTAGGAAGGATGTGAAGGCCATAGAGAGGGTGCAGAAGAGATTTACTGGAATGTTACCAGAGATGTGGGACTTATAAGAACATAAGAAATAGGAGCAGGAGTAGGCCAATCGGCCCCTAGAGCCTGCTCCGCCATTCAATAAGATCATGGCTGATCTGATCCTAACCTCAAACCTAAAGAACACAAGAAGTAGGAGCAGGACCCGGCCACTCAGCCCCTGGGCCCGCTCCGCCACCCACAGGGCCTTGACCGATCCGAACTCAGCCTCATGTCCAATTTCCTGCCCGCTCCCCGTAACCCCTAATTCCCTTTACTTCTAGGAAACTGTCTATTTCTGTTTTAAATTTATTTAATGATGTAGCTTCCACAGCTTCCTGGGGCAGCAAATTCCACAGACCTTCTACCCTCTGAGTGAAGAAGTTTCTCCTCATCTCAGTTTTGAAAGAGCAGCCCCTTATTCTAAGATTATGCCCCCTAGTTCTAGTTTCACCCATCTTTGGGAACATCCTTACCGCATCCACCCGATCAAGCCCCTTCACAATCTTATATGTTTCAATAAGATCGCCTCTCATTCTTCTGAACTCCAATGAGTAGAGTCCCAATCTACTCAACCACTCCTCATATGTCCACCCCCTCATCCCCGGGATTAACCGAGTGAACCTTCTTTGTACTGCCTCGGGAGCAAGTATGACTTTTCTTAAGTATGGACACCAAAACTGTATGCAATATTCCAGGTGCGGTCTCACCAATACCTTATATAACTGCAGCAATACCTCCCTGTTTTTATAATCTATCCCCCTAGCAATAAAAGCCAACATTCCGTTGGCCTTCTTGATCACCTGCTGCACCTGCATACTAACTTTTTGATTTTCTTGCACTAGGACCCCCAGATCCCTTTGTACTGCAGTACTTTCCAGTTTCTCGCCATTAAGATAATAACTTGCTCTCTGATTTTTCCTGCCAAAGTGCATAACCTCACATTTTCCAATATTGTATTGCATCTGCCAAATCTCTGCCCACTCACCCAGCCTGTCTATATCCCCTTGTAGGTTTTTTATGTCCTCCTCACTTTCTACTTTCCCTGCCATCTTTGTATCATCTGCAAACTTTGATATGTTACACTCGGTCCCCTCCTCCAAATCGTTAATATAGATTGTAAAGAGTTGGGGACTCAGCACCGACCCCTGCGGAACACCACCAAGGGTTGCCAGTCAGAGAATAAACCATTTATCCCAACTCTCTGCTTCCTGTTAGATAACCAATCCTCCACCCATGCCAGAATATTACCCCCAATCCAGTGATTTTTTATCTTGAGCAATAATCTTTTATGTGGCACCTTGTCGAATGCCTTCTGGAAGTCTAAATACACTACGTCCACTGGTTCCCCTTTATCCACCCTGTACATTATGTCCTCAAAGAACTCAAGCAAATTTGTCAGACATGACTTCCCCTTCATAAAGCTATGCTGACTTTGTCCTATTAAATTATGTTTATCTAAATGTTCCGTTACAGTCTCCTTAATAATAGACAGCAAAATTTTACCCACCACAGATGTTAGGCTAACTGGTCTATAATTTCCAGCCTTCTGCCTACTACCCTTTTTAAATAAGGGTGTTACATTAGCAGTTTTCCAATCTGCCGGGACCTTTGCCAAGTCCAGGGAATTTTGGAAAATTATTACCAAAGCATCCACAATCCCCACTGCCACTTCCCTCAAGACCCTAGGATGTAAGCCATCAGGTCCAGGGGATTTATCTGCCTGGAGTCCCATTATTTTACTGAGTACCAATTCCTTAGTGATTTTAATCGTATTTAGCTCCTCCCCCCCAGAGCCCACTGTTTGTCCAGTGTTGGGATATTCTTAGGGGTAAAAATTCAGTTGGTTGCGCCTCCCGTTAGCGCCTTAAGAGGGCGCTAATGGGGCGCAAAGCCGCTAACGCCCGGGCGCAGCGATGTTTGCACCGCTCGGGAACTTAACTAGACAGTGTGCGGCGGCGCTAAACTTTACCGCTGCGACCACCTGCGCGCGCAGATTGTGACGTCATTCCATGGTGCTACGCCCTTGTGGCGCCCCGGAGCGGAAATTGAGTGGCGCCCCCTGCCTTACCGCCTGGCGCATCCAACGACCGGAAGACTGGAACGCTATCAATCGCTGTGGGGCTGGGGGGGGGCGCTATTTAAAGGGGGCCTCTTCCTGTCTTTTTCTGTGGTTGACATTTATGCACCACTCGTTCTGAGAGAGAGAGAGAGAGAGATTCGGAGAGAGAGAAAGAGAGACTTCTGCATTGACTCAACGCTTTGTGAGGTAGTTTTGCCTACTGTTCCTAACTTCGCTAGTACTTTGGTTGCTGTCCTTCATTACTTTGCTTGCAAAGAGACTTGGGGGCTGCACTGATTGGGGGCGTCGTCCTCCTCCAGCTGAATCGGAGGACACAGAGACGCAGAGAGAGAGTGGCAATGATGGCCAGACGGAGGAGGGCCAACAGACGTATGTACAGGAGAGCTTACCCTCCCAGGGTATATCGTGAACAGCTCTCCTACATTCATATGTCTGAGGAGCTGTGTTTGCGAAGGCTGCGATTCAGCAAGGAGGTGGTCACTGAGCTCTGCCACCTGCTGCAGCCAGATCTGCAGCCTCAACTGAGGTCCAGGACTTCTCTGTCGGTGGCAGTGAAGGTCACAGTGGCTCTCAACTTCTATGCTACTGGCTCATTTCAAGCTGCTGCTGGGGACCTCGCCAATATCTCCCAGTTTGCGGTGCATTTCTGCATCCGGCAGATCACAAATGCCCTCTTTAAAAGGAGACGAGAGTTCATCTCTTTCCCCATGACCCCAGACAAGCAGCGTGACCGCGCTCTGAGCTTTGCGAGGATAGCGGGCTTCCCCATGGTGCAGGGCGCCATTGACTGCACGCATGTGGCTTTGCGTGCTCCACATGAGAATGCCAAGGAATTCCGGAACAGAAAGGGGTTCCATTCCTTGAATGTTCAGTTGGTCTGTGACCACAGACAGCTGATACTCGCTGTTAATGCCCACTATCCTGGCAGCTGCCACGATGCTTTCATCCTGCGCCAGACTACTGTGGCAGAACTTTCAGGCACCGCATCAGCCAGTTGGTTGGCTTCTCGGGGACAAGGGGTATACATTGAGCAACTGGCTGATGACACCGCTCCGTACGCCCAACACCCCTGCTGAGCTGCGGTACAATGAGAGCCATCAAGCTACCAGGAACATAATTGAGCGCACAATCGGCGTGCTGAAGCAACGGTTCCGCTGTCTCGACCATTCTGGAGGAGCCCTGCAGTACTCGCGTGAGCGAGTATCCAACTTCGTAGTTGTGTGCTGCATGTTGCATAACATGGCAATCGTCAGGACCCAGCCAATGCCACCAGGCCTTGGAGCACCACCAGAGGAGGAGGAGGAAGAGGAGGAAGAGGACGAGGAGGATGATCATCAGCAGCAGCAAGGCGGGAGGGCGGCCCACAATGGTGAAACTGCAAGGGCCGTCCGTCAACGGCTAATAGCAAGCCGCTTCTAGGGCCCCTGCTGTGGAAATGGCTTCTGCCATTGCTAACAACATTAATGAACCCAGCACGCAACCCCTAAGCCGGCCAAGGCACCAATAATTCCAAACACCAACCATGTATATTTTGAATACAGAAACTTATTTATTTTACAAACTCTGTGTGTGTCAATTCCTCATGACAAACTCAAATAAACACAAAAAAAACAGTCAATAACATAACTGGTTCTCACAACCTGGAGATAATGTCCAAAACACTAAACAAAAGTTGGACCATGAACCTCGGCCTTTAATAAAAAAATGACCAGCATTTTGTCACACCTCCTACTTTTTGCCCTTCGAGGGTGATCTCCTTCCCTTGCGCACTTCACCCCTTCTAACCCTACTGCTCCTCCATAATGGGACCTCAGTGGCTGCAGCAAGGCTGGTGGAAGGCTGCTGATCGTCAGACCCTGACACTGCAGATGCCCCTGAAGGACGGCCTCGACCAGTTCTGGGCCTGGAGGGCCCGGCTGCAGACTGCACCAACTCTGCATGGGCAGTAGCTGTCTGTCCTACAGGCGGTGGCAAGTGCAGTGGAGAAGTGACAGTGTTGGCAGCAGGAATGCTGTCATCGTGAGAGAGGACAGCAACTCCCTGCTCGCCCGGCACACTGGCACTCCCACGGGGCAGCACTTCAGCATCCAGAGCAATCTGCTGGAGAACAGATTGCTGGCCTGCTGCGGCGCTGTGAGAGCCCCGGGGACATGTGAACGAACCATCGAGGTTTGCAGCAGTCTGTGCTCGCGTGGCCGCAATCTGAGTCTGCATGAGAGCAGTCAGAGATGGGATCACGGCAGCCAGTGACTGAATTGCAGCACTAAGCGTTAGTGTGGCATCCGCCTGTGCTACAGCGAAGTGCTCCACACTCCTTGCCAGTGACTCAATGCATTCGGGCACCCTTCCCACTGCACCCATGAGCTCAGTGTGCATGCCCACCGCCTGGGTGTTCATTTCTGCGATCAGCCGCTCCTCCTCTGCGTCCATTGCAGTAGGAGTCTCTGGCATACTCTCCCTCTGGGGAGAAGGCCCCCGTTCTTCCCTACCCCCATGGCGTTGCTGCAGCCCGCTGGGTCCTGGAGCTTCCCCCTCATCAGACCCTTCCCCCCTGCTCCCCTCCAGGGAAGGCGTGTTCCCAGTGTGGGCATGGGCTTCCTCGGGAGAGGGTGGCACTGATGCTCCGGCTTCCTCTTCCTCCTCGGCTGCAGCTTCACTCCCACTGGCAGCTTCAGGGCCCGTCTCCTCAGCTGGTGAATCACCATCTGAAAGCAGGGAGGTACAAGAGTGGCTTTAGCGTGAGGACAGGGTGGCAGTAAGGGAGGAATAAGTGCAGCGAGTTAGCAAGTTGGATTGAAAGTGTCAAAGGCTGGTGTTGTGAGGGACAAGTGGAAGGACAGAGGACAAAAAGGTGATGACCTTACCATTGCTGTCCAGAACGGGTTCGGCGTCTCCAGTGGCGACGGGACCGATCACCCGGCTTGCCACAATCCTGTGGACGCGCTCCTCAAGATCGCTGAGGGGTTGCACCTGAGGCCGCCCTCCACCTGTCCGTTGCTGCTGTCTCCGATTATGCGCCAGCTTGGCCTGTAAGAAAAAGGACAGCATCTGAGTAAAGATACAGCCATGGTCTTGCCTGATGTGCCTCCCATAGGTGAATAGCCCTTACTGTATGCAGCCATGGTCTTGCCTGATGTGCCTCCCATAGGTGAATAGCCCTTACTGTATGCAAAGTGTGGAATGTGTGTGTGTGTTTCATGAGAGGGCCATAGGTGTTGGATGAGTGTTGTGCATTGGGGTTTTAAGACCCTCTGGCCATAGAGTGAGGTTGAGATGGAGGGATGGAGAGGTATTGAGAAAAAGCCACTCACCCTGACGACCCGAGTGAGGTCGTTGAACTTTTTGCAGCATTGAACATGGGTCCTGGGCACCATGCTCCTGGAGGAGACGCTCTGAGCCACCTCCCTCCACACTCTTCTGTACTCGCATGGCAAAGGCCTCCTGCCACTCTCAGGGAAGAGTATACATCTTCTGCGCTCCACCGCGCCAACCAGAGCATCCAAGGCCCGCTCGGTGAAGCGATGAGCTCGTTCTCTCACCCTCTCCATCCTTGGCAGCAAAATGGATTCACAGGTCTCTCCAGGCCGAGATTCAAGGCTGCAATGAGCAGGGTGTGGCTGGGGAGCAAGTTGCCCCCCCTCCCCCGCTTTAAGAACTGGCCGGCGCCAGTGTGTCTGTGTTCCCTCGCTAACTGGCAGCACCTGCGCTGCGCTCGCGCTGAGTTAGCGCCTCACTGCTCGGCCTTTGCGCCTTAAGACAGGTGTGCAGCGCCTGATTTAGCGCTCCACTCACCTCCCGGGGCGGTAAAAGTGAAGTTTCCAGTCAGTGGCGATAATTAGCGCCAGGCGCTAATATTTGCGTCCAGACGATATTTGCGCCCCAAATGGGGCGCGACCTAATTTTTCCCCCTTAGTGTCCTCTACCGTAAAGATTGAAACAAAATATTTGTTCAGCATTTTTGCCATCTCCATGTTTCCCACCATTAATTTCCCGGTCTCATCCTCTAAGGGACCTACGTTTGCCTTAACCACCCTTTTTCTTTTTATATAACTATAGAAACTCTTGCTATCTGTTTTTATATTTTTTGCAAATGTATTTTCATAATCTATCTTCCCTTTCTTAATCAATCCTTTAGTTACTTTTTGCTGTCTTTTGAATACTTCCCAATCTTCTATCCTCCCACTAAGTTTGGCTACCTTATACTTCCTTGTTTTTAGTCGGATACTATCCTTAATTTCTTTACTTAACCACGGATGGCTGTCATTTCTTTTACACCCTTTTTTCCTCAGTGGAATATATATTTTTTGAAAGTTGTAAAATAACTCCTTAAATGAACACCACTGCTCGTACCGTCTTACCCTTTAATCTATTTTCCCAGTCCACTTTAATCAATTCCTCTCTCATACCATCATAGTCTCCTTTATCAAGCTCAGTACGCTTGTTTGAGAACCAACCTTCTCACCCTCTAATTGGATATGGAATTCAACCATGTTATGGTCACTCATTCCAAGGGGATCCTTAACTAAGACTTTATTAATTAATCCTGACTCATTACACAGTACCAGGTCCAAGGTTGCTTGCCCCCTTGTAGGATCAGTTACATACTGCTCAAGAAATCCATCCCTAATACACTCAATAAACTCTTCCTCAAGGCTGCCCTGCCCAATTTGATTTGTCCAGTTAATATGATAGTTAAAATCCCCCATAATTATAGCAGTTCCCTTATTACATGCCCCAAGTATTTCCTGATTAATACTTCTTCCAGCAGAGTTGCAACTATTAGGAGGCCTATATACTACTCCCACTAGTGTTTTTTTCCCCTTATTATTCCTTATCTCCACCCAAACTGTTTCATTATCCTGATCCTTTGACCCAATATCATTTCTTGTATTACAGTGATTCCTTCC